>JAHWFP010184711.1:33998-49513 GCA_023313725.1 Lithobius niger | reverse complement strand
GTTTCTGCTTTCGTCTTTATATTGCTTACTTATTAAAACACATGCTAGTGTGTACCCTGCAAAGCTTCAACGGCAACATTAAGGGAGAAAGTATCACGAAAGGGCATAACAAGATGCCACTAACATTGGTCCAAGTACAAAGCTAAGGTTACGAAAATAAAAAATATAACAGGACATTATAGAGACAATGAAAGTATAAATATATATGCAGATCATGGTAAACCTAACAAGGTGACAAAATGGGACTACGGCCAATAAAAAAGTTTAAAAGCATCGTAAGAACTTCCCAAGATCAATTTCTTTTAATATCCGGTTGAAAACCTCCAAAGATGGAACAAAAACAACAACCCCAGGTAACATTTTTCACAGTGAACGGAAAAAAAAGAACTTATAGCAGTTCAGACTGCGGCGTCCAAAACTAACTTTAAAGGATAGCCCCACAAGTACCGTCAAAATACCGAGTCCAAAGAGACAGTCACCAAACCAGCGCAAGTCTTCCCTAAACAGAACATAAGTAAAGCTTAGGCCAGCTCTCCGCCTGAGCAATTAGAGAGAATCAAGGCCAAGCAGATATTGTCGCTCATGATAAGAAAGAACGGCGTGTACCATGCAATGACCTTGTAAAACTGCGTTGAACGGATTCAATCAGCTCAGTATCCTTCACTAGATACGGCGACCAAACCGGGACGGCGTATTCAAATAAAGTCGCACGTACATCTTAAAGGCCCAGACAAGGGTTTTCCTGTCAGCAGACTTAAAAAAAATTCTTTATCATTGCTGTACATATACAGGCTAAATACTAACAACGGTGGTTCTTTTATTGTAAATATAAGAACTTGTGATAGTGAACTAACCAAACACTAAGGTCGTTGACCGACTTGAAATGATTTAACACTGTGCCACATAGGGAATAGCTTAAATAAAGACTAGGGTAACCAATATGCATAACAAAGGATTTCAAGGGCCTAACAGGACGCGCCAATCTACCAACCAGGACTGAAGGTTTTCAATCTCCGATTGGAAATTAAGAAATATGTTATTACCGACCACATGGGAGTAGACTTTAAGGTCATCAGCAGACTTCCTTAGAGAGAATCCCGGTGTACTGAAGATGGAAAGCTAAGATATAAAATCAAAAGTAACGGGCCCAGAATCCTAGCACACCCTGCTGCCACAGGCTCTGATAAAGTCCCTACACTGGGTTCTACATGAAAAATCAACCAACCAGGACCAAAAGTTGCCTCTAAAACCGAGTGTATGGAGTTCACCATTTCCTATGTTCGGTAATTAGCTCCCATTCCCAGTTTGGGATGGTAGTACTGGTTAAAATAAAGACTGTTTAACTTGCAAGACTTACGTCGGTCACAGGAGTTCTTAATTTCGTAGTTTGGTTAATGTTAGCAGTGAAATCCCGTCCTTCTCCTTCCCCGCAAATCTAGGTTCATTCCGATCCTGAATGAGACTCAGTGATTGAGATATTTGAAGTTTGATAGTTTTCATAGTCGTTTAGATTGTTAATAGTTTTCCATTTAACTTAACTGAACATTGTTTAATGTACTGTTGGCTCAAAGTAACTTGTAGCCCACTCGTTATCTTTGGCACGTAAGTTCAGTATGGATCCCAAAGGTGAATTCCATTTTTGTTATATTCTGTCACTATAGGCCTAAACTATTACGTTCTTCGTTTCAATAAAAATTGTAATGCATGTTCATTATTTTCATTTTGTATTGCTGCAAACTTGTGAGATGTAAAAATCTGGTTTACATAACGTTCTCACCAATAATTCCCTTGTAAATTTGTAATGGATCTTTAACTATTGCTGGTTTATTTTACAAGAATTTCGGTATTGTGTCAATGAGCACTTTTGGTCCAAAAATGCATGTTTTCAGATTTTCTTGTGGTCTACCGTAATGAATTTGTTAGTATACAAAACAGTTGGAACTGCCTTTAAATTGAATTTAAGCTTGAATTGTAATCTAAGCACGAGTGTTAATTTTAGAAGTTTCTATCCCTGCTCATTTTAACGTAATAGTTCCCCTCTGACAGGAAGCCAGGGTGGTATGCGCTGACGGGCAAGGATGCGATTGCATAGCGTAACCTTGTGACGTAGTACCTTAGCAACGGATGTCAGTCACCATGCGATTTTTTTCTCAAAAGTAAGTAGTGTTCTTAACTATTTAGTATTGCAGACTAAAGGAGCCAATAAAATCACGAGTTTATGTACAGGTAGACTGTCTTGACCAACCATGTAAAGCTAGTTCTCCTACGTGCCGGTGGTTATTCCGTTTGGATTAGACCCAGTGTGTATACAAGAAACCGATTGTTTGAGTTAATTGTCTAATCACCAAGGTGTTGTAGCAGGATGCTAAAATCAGAACTTAGGGCTCGGCCCAGTTGCTTAGTGCATGGAAGGAGGAAGCAAAGTCGCTTTATGCTGTCATTTTGCTTTGACGAAGGGTAAATATTCTATGGATTTATAAAATAGGTTTAACGTTAATCTAGTTTATTAGACGCTTTTAATTTAGGATTTATTTTCTGACATTCCAGGACCTAACATAAAAAGTGATGAACTTGAGGCCCACGATAGCCTATACATAATCTCAGCTAATTAAAAATTTTCCGTCCAATATTGTTTGTTAAAATTTTTTTAAACATGCAACTTTTATTCAAACTCTTCAGTTTAATATCAGTTAAACTTCAGCGTACAGTTCCAACTGTAGTTTGCACAAAATAGTCTCCTACTTGAAACCTCAATGGTGCTAGGTTAACTTGTCAATGTTGTAGTAAATAATTAAATGTGCCTTGTTGATGTGTAACATAAATAAACAACAATTTCGTCTTGAACTTGATTTAGATTGATTTCTATCTAGTAAAAAACGGATTTAATATAAGATAGATGGCCTGCATTTGGCAGGTGGTGGCAGTAAAGGATATTTTTATGAGTTCATATATCGTGTTTAAATTTACATAGGCTCCCTATGCAGTTACGTTCCTAACACGAGACAATCCAACTTGGCCGAACGTTTAAGGTGTGAAAGCGATGCAAACACCTTTGCAAAGTTTGCAAAGACAACGACTTCGGGACGCCTGTGTCAACAGAGCTAGTCCAATCGTCTAGGCCAACAAAAGCTGGCTGCTGGTGGAAGCTCTAGGCAAAAACCGAACTGATCATTCGACAACATACATCATTTCCCTATGAAGACAGACATACTTTTCCTAATTAAACCCTCAAGGAGCTTACAGAGCACGAAGGTCAGGGCAATAGGTCGATAATTTCCAGTTTGGGAAGCATCACCTTTTTAAAAATAGGGCTAATATCGGCAGTTTTCCACATTATTTGGAGAAGGCCACATTTAGGTGAAAAATTAAAGATCCAGTAACGGGATACAAATTTGATTCAAAAGAACATAGAGAAGTCATCTGGGCCCACTGCTTTACTAGGCTTCGTTCATGATAAGGACTTAAGCGCGTCGTCAGCATTTAATGTTACAGGGGGCATGTCATCCAGTTTGGTGCACCATGCTGTGCAGGAGTGATGGGAGGATAAACGAATTTTTTTTGGAAAACTCACGAATAAAGGCATTTGCCTTATTAAGCATCTTAGCAATAAACCCGTCAATAAGTTTTAAACGTGGAACGGATTAATGTGCACGTATTTGATACAACAGCATAGTCGTATTAGTTTAGATAATAGCACCACTGTAAGCGAATATTAGATGACACCAGGTCTATCAAGTCTCCAATTGTATCGTCGATGTTTAACCTACTGGCCTCAAGAAAACTACCACCCAGTGAACCCAATACTTGCATACAACATTATAAGCAAAACCACAAACAACCAAATTATCAGGATAATCATAAGTTACCCACGCGATTCGGTAGCTGGCAGGCTATCATACCTGCCAGTACCCAACGGGAACCTAAAATTATTGGAAATTTGCATGTATAATACTGGCATTGATCACTCCTCCTCGGTAGATGGTGTCAAGTAAGTGTGATATGGCGTACACATGGGTTCCAATTAAAATCATAGCAGGACCCCAGGTTCCCAAATAATGTTCGTTTAAGACTGCTAAGGAAAGTTCACGGGCGAGGATAGCGTTTTCCTTCCTGGAAAACCTGTACACCATTGCCCGAGAAGCAGCCTGCAGAGTCGAGGATTTAGTTCCATACTGAAATGAATTGGTCCCTGCGGAGACTACACATTCTGGCAAGTTCAATATTACAACAAGTGATTTGGCCGAGGAACTTACTAACGAATTGGGCCATTACGTCAAGGTATATGACTACAGTGCAGGGTTTAATATGTTTAATCTGATCAACAGCAGCAGCGATATGCAGAGCCATATATGTTGGCGAGTTGCACATCACGTTATTTCCGCCAGCACATAACTGCAGAAATAATTATGGTATGCTTAAAGGTCTTGGGTATTTTATGTGCAAGTTGCTCCACTCGCAATTTTAGTCTCGTCCAGATGATAATGTGTTCGAACAGGTTCTAAGCTGAAGCGACCTTATGTGGGAATCTCCGACGACCACCAGATTCGTGTGGGAAGTGCTACTGCCAAAGTTTACCAAAAAAGAGGAATTTATGGAAGGCATGGTAGTAATTTTGCTATACGCCATATCAGCTGATAGAGAACGGTTATATTTCCCAATTTTTTAGTCACGTCAAATACATGGACCAAGCTGCGGCGCTTAAATTGATGGATACACATTGATAAGCGGGCAAGTGAGTCATAGTTCCCATCTACGAATTAATGGTTTAAAAAAATTCTTACGCAAGAATGTATCCAGGGAAATAGTCTTCAAACGACTTTTAAAAGCAGCGAGGCTATTTCACTCGACAACCAATATTGGTAGACTATTCCAACAGTTAACTACATTATTACAAAAAAAAAAGAATTTCTACGAGATTGCTCCACTACGAGTTTCCATGGATGACCTCTGGTGTACTTTCCAGGTCGGAGTTCAAACAAGAATGATGAGTCCACCTTCAACTAACATGTAGCAAAAGGTAAATAAGATCAGATCTGCCCAGAGCCTTCTCAGTTCAAGCGATTCGATACTCAGAATCCTAATGCAATTACCATAAGTCCCTAAAACCTTTCAGATTTGTTGTAAGAATGCATTGAACTGAGTCTACATGGTCAATATTCCTTAATAATTGACCAAACAGGGCTCGCATATTCTAGCAACGGTCTCACATAGACTTTGAAAGCCTAAACTAGAGTTGTTGGGCCACCTAAGCGAAGTACCTTTTTGTGATAGCAGCACACGGTCTTGGTGTTTTAACGATTTTGTGTAGTAAAACACAGGCCATTTGTTATCCAAATGTCTAGATCTTTGATGACCAAAGTAACAGGTAGACTTTTATCTCCAGATAAAAAGTAATTAAACGAAAAGTTATTCTTGCCAAAATGGACAACTTCACATTTGTGTTCTGCTAATGGGAGTTGCCAGTCGTTTGACCAGGATTGCTGGTTATTAAGTAATTGTTCTAAGTAGAGTCCTCCACCATGGCACCGGATTGTTTTATATCATTGGCAAATTTATTTAGAGCAATGTTGCTGCTAGAAGATTTGAGGTTATTAATAAAGATAATAAAAATTAATGGTCAAAGGACAGATCCTTGTGGGACACCACTGATGACTGTTATAAGGGAGTATCTTTCACCATCAAGTTCAACCCAGTGTTTCCTACCAACTAAAAGGTTCCTGCACCAATTAAATAACCTACCCTAGCACTAAACCTACAAATGGGTAAATTCATTATAATTTTTCGTGACTAACTGACTCGAAGGCTTTAACGTAATCCAGATAGATTACATCTACAAGGGCACTGTGGTCAATATGTGGGGTCCAAAAATTTAAGGTGCACAATGGCTAAGTGCAGGTGGATCATACGGTACTTTGACAACAGCAAATTGGTTATTATGTAGCAAATTATTTCTGTCAATGTGGTCTATTATTTCCTGTTTAATGACTGTTTCAATTATTTTACAAAAAACACAAGTCAGGACAATGGGGCGATAGATAGAGGGGTCAGACGTTTCATCCTTTTGAAAAATCGAGGAAATTTTTAAAAAGGTTTTTCAATTTTCTCAACCACGCTACATGTTCCACCATATGATCTTTACGGTAGTTGATATAAGCGGACAGCAGTTGAATGCTGCCACCACTCTGCTTACACAGGACTGTGGGGACTAAACAATTTCGTTTGAAGTCGAGTTGCAAATCTCCCTCAGTTTTAATGTTTCTGTTAAATATTGAAAGATTAAATAGCCACATATCCTGCATTTTAAGCTTACGAAATACACCAATTTACATTAATTGATTTAGTGTAGTTGTATGATGGAGAAACATATTTTCCAATCCAAAAAGGACACTACCTGGTCAATAAATCCTGAAGTCAGAAAATCTCTCATATTGTTATGTTTCATAAAGTTGACTTTGGGGGAACCAACTAACAGCCACAAACATAAGGATCATCAACCTGAGTGACAGTTTTAACAAATTTGGCTACCACTCTGCCCAACTGCCATTGAGTAAAGGAGAAAACAGCTTTCATATCTTAGAAATAGAACCGAGTTCATAAACAAGTGTAACCATAAAACATCGTAATTAGTAGAAAATCTTGTCTGTATGAAGTGCCGACCAAAAAAATTGGTGAAAGGGTTTAACCCCAAGGACAATCAAGATCACATTCCAATCAAATTGAGCATAGCCAAGCTAGGATTTAGTCAATGCTCAGGATGTGAATTAGGGTGGTTCAGTTTAGTATGTTAAAAATTAAACTTTAAAAAATAATGAGGCATGTTCGGAATTTAGTTCCTTTTAGTGAAAAAATAATAGGTTTAAAAATTTAGGTCAAAATTATAATATTTAGGGGTCGCTCAAGATTATCAAAAGTTTACGTTTAGGTCCCGATTACCCCGTAATATGAATACTTTTTCATGGGACCTATGGGACCCTGGGTCAAAATATTTTTCTTTGCAATACACTAACAAGGTTTCTTATGTTTGTTACACGTTTTCTGTGAGTCTGACAGAAGGAACAACTAGTTTAGAACAATGGCTAGAAGCAAAACGACAGAAATTTATCTGGTTGGATAACATTTGACTAGTTTAGGACTCCGTATCCTGCCTGCGGGAAGAGAAGCTCTCAGGTGTATTTTCTCTCTTGGAGCCAAAACCAATAAAATCAAAAGAAGATTGTACATGAAGTGTCGGAACTTTGGGAGAGAGCCCGTGTGCCAACCAGGGAGAACAGGGCCATCATCGCCAAGCTCACACTTGTCCTCTACAATATGAACGGGCTGAAGAAAAACTGGAATGGGAATACTGATCAGCAGAAGTCCAATGAGACATACCTGAAGGAAGAACACTCTAAGCTGTTCGACATTTTATATCCACAAGGATGTTTTGTCCCTCATTGCATACGCAAACATGAGCTTCCTTCTTGACCAGAGGACGGCAAGAAAGATGGTGATGAGTGGAGAACATAAGGAGTTCGCGAAGAGGGTGGAGAAAAGGCAGGAAGATTATGAAGGACAGGATGGAGGAGAAGGAGAAAGGGCAGATGGTGGCTGAGGATCAACAGCACAATTAATCAATTTGTCAACCTCTTCTTCTGATATTGCACTGATGCCATTAGTCGGAGCTCTCAAAATGTTGTTTTCTTCAAGGATGCGCAATGGCTGCAAATCTCTCCCCTCCTAAGCAATTAAATACCAAAGTTGGTAACTGCACGAGCAGCAACATTCTAGCAGGCGAGCAGTTCACATCCAAAATGTCAATGCATCGTTATCAGGAATGAGTAGTTTCTCTGAGTGCCTTTTGACGCACGATGTTCGAAGGACGGACCACAACAGCAACAGTCGTTAAGTATCCTTCATAGGGAAAAGTCGAGGAGCTAGATACCTCCTTAGTTCTATACTGGGATGCTGTTACCAGACCTCACCAACACGGGAGATGGTTCAAACGTGAATCGTTTGCCTATTCTGGTTTCCAGCCCAGATATCGAATTTGAGAAACTACCAAAGTTGACGTCGGGCTGCAATGGTCAACGAGATCAAAAAAGATGTTCAAGGCTATGAATTGGAGAAACATACGAAGTACTTTCCTTTGACATGACTTCTTCAAAGACTGGGATCCATTCTGGTTGCTGCCATCTAATAGAAGCTTTGGGTAGACCACCCTTGTACTTACTTGTAGACATCACATCATGGAATTGATATTGGCATCGGTCTTCAAAAAGCAAACCACCGTGATGATTACGCAGAGTTGGGTCATCTATCTCTCCATTTTCCCACAGGGGAACTTTACGCTCTTATCAGCAAACCAGGAGCCTTCCATCATACCTGTTGGAAAGCAAAAGCCATCTATGTGCCCAAGAGTCTTAGGTTCCAGGTACACTTGAAGCTCATGTGGCTCAAGGATACAATCTCCGTGAAGTGTACCTCTTCGTTGTACTCATCTACTCCAGAGCATGGACTGCAACTTCTGTGGACCGCTGCCTTCAATGACTTATCTGGTTAAGTCAATGACTTATCTGGTTGGTTCTGAGACCTTGTCCACTACAGAGTGGTAAACAAGAATATCGCTGATGCAGCCCTAAACTCCTTCCGATGCCATCTCTGGTTTTTCGGGGGGAGTGACCTTGTTGGTTTCTCTTTTCTTACGGAAAGTGACAACAGATGAAAAGAGGAACATCATGGCACAGATCAAGGAGGGGGTCAAAGTAAACAATGGGTTCCCGAAGGAGGGAAAGAAACGTCTAAGAGCCCAAGTTATCTTGCTTCTTTCTCATCCAGAAGTCTCTGTGAATAAAGTTAACCTTCCTGGATCATCCTCCTGAGGAGTGAGAAGACAATGTGGATTTTCTAGAGGGAAGGAGGAAACTGGATGCACTTAAGGTCGTGAATGATAGCGCAGAATGGGGAGTTGCCATGATAAGCACTTTTAACGACTCCCTGACCAACGAAGTAAAGACTAAACAGTTTCTGCTCCAAGTTGGGAGAAGACCTTCGCCTTTATACCCATAAATAAATACTTTGAACGTTGTTGAATGAAAAACATACGAGAAAAACTTTCCCATTGCATTTCGACTTGTGTAGAATCAAAAGCTAAGTGCATAATGTAATAACATTAACACTTAAATAACGCAAACTTTGATTGAGTTGAGCGAACTGTAAATATACTCGGATTGTTGTGATTTTTTTCCCTGTCAGTTTTTTTAGTAGACGAACACATTAAGCAACATGCCCACCAAAAATTTTTACCTAAGTTTTTTTGGACCTATCTTCTCCTGAAGGCAAGGTTTTGCATATACGTGAGGTACCAAGGCTAATTGGTGAGGCTTCACGAACTAATTTGAGTTTTAGGTTGGGTTCGTAATGAAACAAAACCCTACTTTTAAGAAAACCTTGCTTCACAATAGCCTAGTTTTTAAACACTGGCATAAAAAGCCGGGAATTTTTCGGACTTAAGAGTCTTTTTAGGGGACTCAAAAGTGTAGCAAAATGCAGCACAATTTTGAGTAATGATTTAAGAACCCTAAGGAGGACTTCAATTTGAAAACATTTGTAGGCTACCTTAAGGGATCCAAAACTTCTGGCAGGTTAACCACACCATCTTTATTTAAGATAAAGCCTGGATACTTTAACTCAGGCCTTAGTCAGTTTGCATTTGGATTTCACATCCCTAATGCAATTTTCCTGCAGAGCAGAGCATATTTGTGATAACGTTGCGTTGTGCTTCGAAACATTTCTCCAATGAGAATGTCATCGTAGAACAAATCAGCTTGGAGTATGTCACGTAAAACATACATCATACGTTTTTGGAACATACCAGTAGCACTAGCCAAGCCTAACGAAACCCTTCGCCATTTAAATAAATTAAAGGGGGTTGTTATTGCCAAAATAGGCTTTGAAGCATCATTGTGCTCCATCAGCAAGCACGTGTCGGTAAGATCTATGACTGAGAACTTGTCGAGTCAAGTTGCCAAATAATGCCTCCGCTCTAGGAATACTAAAGTATTCAATTTAGTACAGGTTCCGGATTAACCATGCTGTTATAGTCCCCTACTATTCTAACCTCCCCATTAGGCTTGAAAACAAGCACAATGAAGACAGCGCAGGAATACATTCAATATGCTTCAGAATACCTTCTCGAAATTGGCGATTGATTTCAATCTTAACCTTGGCTCTCATATTGCTAGGGAAACAGGGCAAACTTTGCACAATTTTGGCTTTGCATTGGGTTCGAGCCTAATCCGGCCTTGAAATCCATGAAGGTTCCTAGACCCAATTGGGGAACTGCTTAAAAATATTGGCATCAAACACAAAATTAGCATCAGCAACAAGTTCACTTTCATCGACTTCTGCGCTGAAGAACTGGCTCAGACTGACATTAAATTTTCTTATCCAACCATCCGTTTAGTGCTATTTACGTCTGAACAAGACACGGTATTTAACGCTGAAATCAAGCTTTCATCACTCCCACAACTGAGTCGGTATTGGAATTGATGTCTGATGATTGTTGGTCTTTTTGCAACCATACTTTTGGTTTTTGCTGCTATATTCACCTTTTTGTATCTTTTTAGCTTTATAACCTGTGGGAACCGTGGTGCTCTTGCCAGGCTTTCCTGACTTGCACACGTTGCTATGGTGTCCCACGGCTTTGCTAACTGTGCACTTTGATGACTCATATTTGCAGTTGGAGTGCACGTGACCCTTGATACCCCAGCAGAAACAAATAATATCCTTCTTAGATCTACAGTTTTTACGTTCATCAAATTTGTAAGAGGAAGAACCCAAAAAATCAGCAATAGTTTCATCAGCTCATGAGCTAAAGTAACTTCACGGACTTTATCGAAGTCGACTGTTGTTTGGTTCCTTTGCAGTAGGCAACATTGCATTTCTGCACTACGTAACCCTGTAATAAAGCATTCCCTTAAGGCACCTGGTATGTGAAAACCATATTTACAATAAATTGTTAAATGCTTAAGTTCCATGACTTGGACTCGCCCACCGCCTGAGCTCTGAACTAAACGATGGTTTGTAAAATTGTATAGTATTACGCAACATACCAATGGTTTCTTTCCACTTAGTAAATTCAAACGCCTTTAAGTAAAATTTAAACAGTATTACGTATTTAAGCAATTTCTTAACCTGGTATTACAACAAAGGCCTAAATAGAACCACTAAGAAACACTTTAAATGTCCAAACCTGAAAAAAAAAACCATGGTTGGACAAGTTGACACAACCAAGTTCAAAATAACTAGTTTAATCATCTAAACCCTCATGCAATTCCCCCTGTCTGCCCTCAATATATACTTTGGTTTGAGATCTTCAAAATTCGAGGTACGAGTACACCTAGATCATCTTCGTTCCTAGTCGGACAGCGCCTGGTCAAGGACAACCAAATACTTCTTGGGCTCACCAAGCTTGGGGTGGTATTGCTCAAGAACAATGGAGTTCAAATGAAGTCGTCCTCAACACTGCTGTGACAAGACGCCACATGATGGATTTCAAGGACGGTTTCCTCGTCTGCCACAGGGTCACATACATTAGGATTTCCTTCGAAGGTACATTTGTTCGAGTGGAACCCAAAACTATTTCATTTGGGTAGTCGAACCGAGAATAAGCTACTGGTTTAAGTTAAACTTCTACATTGAACTAGCAGCTTAACTTAACGTTAACTCGCATACTCGTCACAGTGAGTGAATGGTGGTAAGGCCATGCCAGAGCATGTCTGACAAGAACGACAGCTAGCAAGAACTAGAGTGATTTTTGTGTGTAACAGTGACTACCTGTCTGCACAGGGTTTTATTAAACACCTAATTAACCTAAAGGAAGTAGAGTGGAAGAGACCAATACCATCAGGTTTATTATTGTGACAACAGTGAGATGGTTCTGATTACAGCCCAACAACAACAAGGTGTTAGAAGTCAGAGGTCAGAGAGTAGCTAGCGTATGGCTTGTGCCACTCACATACATTGCATTTGGTAAACCTATCGTTGTTTGTTACGGTTTAAATTACCTTCTGAAGAATAGTAAATAAACAGGAAACCAAGTACAAGGATGTTAAAAGCATATATCTGAAATCAAAGCAGAAAACATGTACATTAATAACTTCAGTTCCTGCACATTATTTTTTAAAAAAAGAAAGAAAAATACCCTAATATGCTCGTATCTTAATTGTGAATAACAATTTAAATTGATTGGATAGGCCATCATCACAAAGTAAAATAAAAAAAAAAAACTTTGGAAATGTTCTTTGTCACTGCCACGGACTGAATAAAATGAATTGAATTTAGCAGTGGCAGTGGTTGAGGTTTGGCTGCAAGACGTTTTGCTAGGTTCGTGACGAAGTTACCCCTAAAGAAAAGATGCATACTTTTATTGGCATATGATAAATCTTCCTTAATGCACATTGCTTGATTTCGACTAATGTTGATTCTCTTACTCTGTAGCTTGGTACGAAAAGTAAGGCAGTTTCTCCATTTTCGCCGGAAAGTGGAATTTTCTAAAATCCGTATTTACTAAAATCGGAATTTACTACTTACCTGGTATTCATTGCTTGTTTGATACAGTGATTTCTGCAGCTGCAGCATTAGTGAAGGACATAAGATAAGGTCATAGATGCATAACATTTTAAAGCTCGCAAGGCCAACTAGATTTTTTTCTGGAGGGGTAAATTATAATTTTAACGTACCACTCAAACTACCCAACTTATGATTGCTCTTCATTTCGTCTCTCCCCCCTTCCCCCTCTCACACACATGCACATGCTAAATATGTTAGTGGCGTAGGTACAGTCGCAGCTCCAGATAGTCTCCACTACTATACTTAGGATTTTCTCTAATCCATTCCCTTGTCCAACTAACTTAGAAAGGGCAGTATCATAGCACAGGTTACAGATTAGGAAACTCTCCAAATTCTTAAACTATATATGGGGAGTGGGGATGTAACACATATTGAAAACAATATTTCTTACTCTGAGAATTTGCCGATCTTACCCTACGACCCTGTTAGATAGGTACTTGTGGTATATTCCAAAAGGTGTAGGTTTACTCCACATTGTACAGATGCAATTAAATCTTGAATTAAACGTAAGAATATGCAGCAAAGACTTTCACGTTTATGTAACACGGAAATAGTCAAGAGGCACGCGAAATCGTTACAAGATCACACCTAAAGACACAACTCAACTTTTGCGAGACGGGCCAGTTAGACATGTTAACGAGACCAAAGCTTTGCAGTTTGTCCTAGCATAGTGAACTCCATGTAAGCAAACTCGCTTAGTTATACGCCATCTCGCACACTTTAGCTATACCTAGATGGGCACTACCTTAAGAAAAAAATATAGAAATTCCAACCAAAACAATTCTTTAGAAACTCTTTAGAAACACGTTATAAATCTCTTCAGAATTTTCCATAGGAAATTCTCCATAGCAAATACTTTAGGAAATTGGCCCATTTTTCTACAGGAATTCTGTAGAGAATTTTAACGAAATCTATACAGAATTTCTAAAAAAACTTCTATAGAATTTTTGTGGCTGAAAGTTTTTCAAAAGTTAAAGCGTTTTTGGAGAATTTACAAAATGCTTCAACTGCCATTCGCAGCCACACATTGGACTAAAAGTGGCACTATCACCGATAGAAAGCAGACAAAATCTGACAACATCTAGCGCTATGTAGTACTATCGAGCTGTTTCTTGCACCAAGCGAAGGAATGCATAACGGCATTTCTTTTAACGAAACAAGCAAGCCACAACATCCTTAATTATTGAGTGAAAATTTGGTTCGTCTTCGTGCACCTGGGAGCAAGCTACAAAGGTTAACAATATCACTGCCGCTAGATGGCGCCATGGTATTTTCATCCGCATTTCAATATAGTGCC
Source organism: Lithobius niger (assembly GCA_023313725.1). Taxonomy (NCBI): domain Eukaryota; kingdom Metazoa; phylum Arthropoda; class Chilopoda; order Lithobiomorpha; family Lithobiidae; genus Lithobius; species Lithobius niger. The sequence goes on along the minus strand of JAHWFP010184711.1, from coordinate 35,607 downwards.
ACGACCGCACTTTTCCAATTTTTCGTAATGTTAGCTAAGACCTAAAATCCTTTTAAGACTTATAAAATCACGCTTGCCTTGATAAAAACATTGAAATAAAAAAAATTAAAACTACGTCTTTTAGTTCACCTATTCTAACAAGAAACAGCGTGAGCTCACACCATGTAGGATTGGGATATCTTAAAGCCAGGTGGGGGTTAGGCGTACCCTACTCTTGGTATTGTGCGAGTCTTCGGCAATGCTATATTGTTTCTAGCACTTGCACAAGACAGGCGAGACAGCTGTCAGATGCGGTAAGAAAGATGACTTTACTTTATGCCATGCGATTCAAAACGGGATTTTCACCAACGATTGGGAGTTAAGATGCATTGTCTGGTTAAAGACGGAGTTTTAAAAATTTGTGCGTCTTAAGCACTAAAACCGACTGACATCGGCCTCCCGTTAATATTAATTCCAGTATTAAACTAACTGTATAAAAATTTGTTGTTGGAGAGTTTAGTATTCCTTTAAGCTCACAAAACGTTTAGCCTACTATGCTGCACCTACTATAACTATGTCTACTATTACTTACGAATGCTTCACCTCTGTACTTTCTGGCAGCAACACGTTCACGTCAGAATTATATTCCAAGATATTCGTCACCAATTTCAATATAGGTTTAAAATTACATTGTGTCACTCTTTTAATTTTGAATGAACTGCAGTATTTCAAATCATGTATCATCGTATTTAATATAATTCTAGGCACTTGACTGTTTAAATTCGTTGAATGAATTCGTTAAACGAACTGAAGTATTCGTTTAATTTCGTCGAGTTTCTAAAAGATTTCTATGGAACCTCTTGAATTTATAGAATGCATCGTACAAGCAAATAAACTTGAATAAACTATTAAGTAATTACAGAAACCTGTATGATTGCTAAGTACCACGTGTTTTCCATTTTTGTTTTTATTTATGAATAATCGTGAATTTTAATGACATAAATTTCTAGATTTGGTAAAACTTTGTAGAGTTAAAAATGTTTCTAGCTCGTATAAGTAGTCATAAATATTACGCAAAAATACCTAACAGAACCTACCCCAAAACTAAGTCCATAAGAATTCTGCAGAAAATCTTAGGAAACAGTACGCACATCATGGTTTTAGAACTGGTAGATGCTCTACATACGTTCTGTACATTCTACTTAGAAATTCTGTAGTCGCTCTTTAGATATTGTATACAATTTCATTGGGAAATTCTAAAGGATTTTCTTTGGAAATTCTACAGTACTTTCCTTGGAAACTCTATAGCCTAGCCTCTTTAGAAATTGTATAGTCGCTTTAAAAGTTTCATAGTAGTATCTCTACATGATCTACACCGACTTTTTAGAAATTCTACAGAATTCTTTTTAGACGTTCTATAGAATCCAATTTCGAAGTTCTATACAGTCTCTTTAGAAATTCTATAGTAGTCTCTTTAGAAGTTTTGTAGAAGTGTCTTCAGATATTCTATACAGTCTCATTAGAAAGTCTATAATCTCTAGAAATTCTATAGAAGTTCTGGAGTCTCTACAGAATTAAAATGCTATAAAATTCCATAGCATTCTTTTTTTGGAAATTCTACAGCATCTCT
>JAHWFP010184711.1:0-33988 GCA_023313725.1 Lithobius niger | reverse complement strand
TATAAAATTCCATAGCATTCTTTTTTTGGAAATTCTACAGCATCTCTTTAGAAATTCTGCACAACTGTTTTTAGAAATTCTAAGCCGCTTCGCAAACTTCTATGCGGTCTCACTGACGTCCTAGATTGTCTCTAGAGATTCCATAAAAGTTTGATAAGAAATGCAATAGAAGGTTTAGAAGTTCTACACGTATAAAGTCCTTCCAGAAATTCTGTTTAGAAGTTATATAGTATTTTTAAATGTTCTATAAATTTCTAAGAAATTCCGTAGTCTCCTTAGAAATTCTACAAGCTCTATAGTTCTGGCAAACTATTTCCCAACACGCACCATGAGCTATGAGAGGGATACCGTAGACCCCAGGCAAAGCGAGCAACAACATTCTAACATCCTCGTCTCCAAACCAGGAGAACGCCGTTTCGAATTTGCGACTGATTTGAGTATACGGTACTCCAAAAAAATTCAAGGAGTTAATGGGGTCTCAGGGATATAGAAGTATATCTCGTTCATTCCAAGATAATTGCCTCTTACTTGATAATGTTACAATAACAAAGCAAAGCTATGCATTACTTCTTCTTTGTTATATTTTTAAAGTTTGACTCGAATTCGATCCACACTGTGCTAAAAAACTAACGTAAAACAAGTTTAAAATTTTTACTCCTTGTTTTTAATGACCAATCCTTTTTGGGTAGTTGCAACGGTTTTGATTTTGTTTACATGTCAAATGGTTAAGTACAGCAATAAGGTTTCATGTAAACTAAACACTGCAGCAACATTCCTATATTTACTACGGTTATTAAACCTTGCCTTAATCATGATACAAGTTCGTTTTTTTTTTGTTTTTTTTTTTAAATTAGTGATAGTGTGAACTGCCATCGTGTTCTTCTGCAGTCTTTGTTAACAATGTAAACGAACAATAAATTTCGCTCGCTTTGCCTTTATTCCTAATTACAGGAAGGAAACCCACAGAACCCCATAACACAGGAACTACTTAACTAATTTCGACCATTTTTAGAAAAGCACAATCTGTGCAGCCATGTGTATAAAACTGGCAAAAACCAGCTGTATAGGCTGTGGAGAGCGTTTTGTAAACATGTCTGAACCGCAACAACAATAAACAAATGGCTACAGCGACTACCTAGTCGCAACCGTTCTTCCGGTCTTCTGCAACTTTCAGGCCACTTCCGCTCCATACTTCCGGTTTTTTTTTAAATTCCTTTCAACTAATTTCTTGAGAGTGAATCTAATGGTGAAAACCGTTCGTCTCTATCTGGTATTCGTCTGGAGTTGAAAAAAAGCGACGAACGGATGAACAGACAGACGGGAAAAGTCATTGCAATTGTCCTCTCAGCTGTTTCGGCTTTACCACAGCGTCCTTTTATGTTTAAATAAAGGCCTGACATTAGAAATTCGACGCGTCGTCCAGTTAACCGCTGATTCTGCCGCCAGTTGTGCTGCGAACACCCCAAAATGAACTGCTCTAACATGCGGACTGAATCGTGAAAGGTACTCGTGATGCTCGATACACGGATTTAAACTTTGTTACGTGGGTTCTCTAGTTGGCTGCTTGCTTCTACGTCGTATGGCTGCCTAAATTACTATGGCCTAACTGACATCTTTGTGGTTGTCATTTCAGCTTGTGTGATCACGGTCCGGAACACAAACTTGGTGGCAGCCATGGGGCTATGAATCAACTGCTTTTTATGTAGAAAACGGTGTAGGCCCCATTTACCCTTGTGTACGATTATAATTATTATATTAGTAAATTTTGATCGATTTCTATGTCTACAAATGACAATCTTTTTTACACATTGACAGTTAGCTCTTACTGGTGGTCAACAAAGCCCTTCAACACTCTGTCAACTAAGACATCTTTATTCTACGCATACGGCGAATCAATAGCCTTTGCCGTAGATTCACAAAAAATTGTGAATTAACTTCTTTTTCATCCCTTTAAAGACAATAATTCTTACTGCAGTAAGTTAAACGAATCAGCTGTGCGTATTGTGTTTTTATTTTCTCATTTCCCTCCCCCCCGGGGGGCGGGCGTGTTATGAAAAAGATAAAAGAAAAACACAAATAACTCAACACTCACAAACGATAAAACATCTGCAGCTTTAGCTCCAGCTCGTAGAGAGCAAAAATAGCAGCAGGTGTCTGCTTTGCACATTGCAGCTACATGTGAATCTGAAAAAAAACCAGCAAAATAAATTGGTTAAACAGACGAAATTAACAGGGTCGTCGTTGAAATTTTGTTGTTGTGGTTGATAAGTAATAGATATCCGTGAGATGTAGCCGATTTACCAGGGATATTCGCTCGTCTGCGAGAAACGACTAGTCGAATCGAGGGCGTGGAGGGAAATCGCACGAGCGCTGCAAGTGCGAGTGCTGATTTCTCTCCACGCCCGAGATTGACCTAGCCGTTTCGAGCAGACGAGCGAATATCCCCGGTAAATTGGCTACACTTCACGTATGTGTTTTAATGCTAACGTGTGACGTCGAGCTAATTTTATCGTGTTATTAGAGTTTTTTAAAGACTTGTTTCAAGGATTTAAGATTTTTTACATGCGACTTATGTAAATTTCTGAACGGAAGTTCCGGTTTAGAAACGGAACTGGAAGCTTCCTGTGTATGAAGGCCGACTGAAGGGGAGAGACGCTGCGTAATACCGATGTTTGTGTTTAAGGTAAAACTGTATTTTTTCTACTTTAATAGTTTAAATAAGATGACTGTATAAAATGCGCTATTTGCTTGAGTCTCGTAGTTTTTTAGGTGCGTTTAGGAAGTGTCAGCAGCCTAGTTTTCGTACCGTTGGAACGAAAGATTGCTGGGTTAGGCCATTCCTCCGTGGGTGGGGGTCTAGTATAGAACGTGAGTTTTTTTCCGTGTTAGGCTAGAAAGAAAAATGTCGCAGGTTGTAAATGTGCCTGTTTATGCTGGTTGCATTTGTGTTGTGTATGGTAATTTTACAAAGTCGGGTAATATGTCACATGGTGGAGCAAGGATTGTGTAAACCCGCCTACAAAGTGTTAGATTATCTAAAAAGTGTAGGTTATAAAAAAAAGTGTAGGTTGTCAAAATTAACCCACTTCGACGTGTGTGGGTTTTAACCGTATATAACGACTACACTTTTAGCATGGGGATATATTAGCGTGACGTCACCACCGTGCATTAAGTTTTATTACCACCCTCCCCCACGAAAAAAAAAATAACTTTAATGCCTCCCTGATACATTTTGCCAGGGGCGAATAAAGCATACGTAGTATATTGGAAGTAAACTACACGTAGGTAGAATTGGGCAGCTATCTCGTCCACCGCAGCCCACAAAACCCAAACCTAACTAAAATTGTCTGAAATTCACATCTGGTGATCCGTAGATTACTTTTTTTTATCTAATCAATTGATATAAATTAATTAGTTGCGTTTATACAGGTTCAGTAAGCTCACAATCGGTTTGAAGTTGGACACAGGGCTATAAACTAAGATACATAAGTATGAGCAAGAAACTGTTGGTGCACATTCACTTGACATCACTAAATTTGCTACAAAACCACACGCGTTTGACTTCAAGAGTTAAGATATTACACAAATGTTCGCTGACTTGCTACAGTGGATTCCGGGAATGGATTCATAAACAGCAGATCACAAAAATATTTTTTTAGCAGCTGTGGTATCACATGGGACTACATTCCCAAATATTGTTCTATTCTGGTTAAAAAAAAAAACCACAAGAGATGGGATAAGAGCTGTGGCCGTAATTCCGTAATTTCCCACAGATTTCCATAATAAAATGACAGTGGAGAAACCACAGAATTACTAATTAAAATGTAGTGCAATTAATAATGGTTTGTAAATAAAAACAGCATTGAAATAGTAAATAACTGCCTGAGAAATCATTTTTAATATGATATACATGTATGAAATTTAGGGGTAATATTAGGGGAAGTGCTGAAAAAGTCCAACGTCGTAGCACATCGTAATGTATTGTTTTATCGGGACTCGTCAGAAGAGGATGATCAGTATTAAGTGCGAGCTAGCATGCAATATTGTTACCCTAATTATAACATGCCTAGTGGATACACCTAAAACATGCCTAGTACATTCTGTCACCGAAACATACTACTTGTTGCACATTCGTTGGGACACCAGTTTGGGACAAAGGCGAATATTTTTGAGATCGGCAACAAAATGTGTAATGATGTCCGGACATACTTAACCTCAGAAACACACAAAGCAACGAACAGTGAGGGTCAGTATAAACTTGACGCTATTGCGGAGACGTCATAAAGATAATTATCGGGATATCCTATGACGATATCAAACAAATAAGAGATACCATGTGTCTTTCCTGTAAACCCTTACTATAGTTGCTGTAATGTTGTTTTAGTTAACGAGACGAAAATTAAAATAGAATCGTAAAACCAGCTAATTGTACGTAATACTAAGTAAACAACTAAGTAATCATAGAACCGGGAAAGCAAGATCAAATGAAAAGTAAATTATTTGAATACGAATAGGGGAAAAGAAAGCAGAGGTTAAGATAACTTAATAACCGTACACTGTTACAGCATCAGTGATGTCAACATTTTTGCTGCTATAGTTAGGCCTTGGATTAATAACTACACTTCGTTGGTTAGGTGACGTAGCCTGCGTAATGCAGTAACGATTTAGACTTTTAGCCCACATCTCAAAAGTAAGTGTAACTTTTTACTTCATGTTACATTTAATCGTTATTCTGTAAAATACACAGTGCAAGAAAAAAAGCTTTTGTTTTGCGCACATGTGGCTAACGTAAACATGTAAAATTAAACACATGCATTGATTGTTGACTGAAGGTTACACAATGCTTGCAGTCCAATATTTATATACCTGAACACACATTTTGATACTTCAATAATCCTTAGTTACGTACTTGAAACAATTTATCCAAATCCGATGATTAAATCCATGAGTTCACACAATGTAAGCCTAATTCAGGCCTACAAATGAATCAATATCCAGCGACTGACTTGGTCAGCCGTCGGCTGATAAAACAATGCAGCACATAACAATAATAGTTCAACAATGTTTGCAGCTGTCCAAGTCATGTCAATGTGCTGAAGAGCGGTAACCTAATAAGGTCATCCGCCCTTTACATTTTGTGAAATTCGAAACTGAAACTAACCAGAAGTAAAAGAGCAACAATAAACGAGAAAATCAGTTAAAAATAATTTCGTCAAGTCCATGTTACACCACCAAAGCTCTTGTTCGGGAGTTACTGTAAAAACGAGCATCGGTCTCGAACGATCGTTGTCAGCGCTTAATTATTGATGACAGATGAAAAAAAGCGGCTCACTACAAACTACGTCTTTTAGCAGTAAAAAGTTTATATCTGATTTCATCCATAGTGTACATTTCCCATACGGTAGAAATCTCTGCAAATGAATAGAAGGTGTCGGCAGTTAGCTTAGAGCTTTTTTAAGGCCCAAAAGGTGGATGTTAAGTGGAAATTACCAACATCATTTCAGTTGTTTTTTGCCGCATGAAGGAGGAAACCGGAATACCTGGAGGAAGCCCTCGTGCACAGTGTGGGAAACAACAGGAGAAAAACCCCGTACATATACACTTCCCTTCACCAGGATCGAACGTGGGTCTGTACGAAGCCAGAGATGTATACAGCCGTGACCAAGACTCCTATCAAATCTGACGCCTTTGTTTTCAGGGCTATTAGTGCACCCGTAAATCGTTGGAATTTGGTGTGTTAAGTCCAGTAACGAAAAAAACTTCAACATTAAAGTGTGGAAACATGTCTTTAATGGAGAAAAAATGCCCTCACTAACGTTGATTTGTGTTACTGGTAACTGGCTAGCAAGATAGGTATTCGGCAGGCTCCCACGTTAATTATCGTAGGGTATAAAGACACCTGTATAGTTCACTAGGGAAAGTTGCCAAATCTAAATTTCGGAAGACAGATAAAGCGTTGTGTGGGAAGTGCCTTTTTTCTAAAATGGGGGTTGCAGCTAGAGTCACGTAGCAATGAAGTAGCCAAGTAGATCAGATGTTAATGCACACTTATTGTTGTAACCATTGTTTGTATTTTTATCCAACAGTGTATTACAATTTGCTTAAGTGTTATCCACCCAAAATCAAAACTAGTATAAGAGAAGCCGCCGAATTTCTAATTGGGTCGGCCTTTGAAAGTAGTAATATCATTCAACCAGGGAAAGACCGCCAAGGTTAATCCTAATAGTCTAGTTAGTCACATCAACTAATAGTTCGAAAGTTAAATGAAAACTGGAATATTACTACTCACGGTAGCAATTTTCAAGTTTTCGTTTAACGTCCAAAGTATTATTCGGTGCGATTAACTTGGCTAAAGGATTAACCTTGGCGGCCTTTTGCTGGTTGAATGATATCACTACTTTCATAGACCGACCCTGGCTGAAAAATTGGCGCCTCCTCTTATGCCAGTTTTGGTTTAAGGTCGATATTGCAACTTTCATAGGACTGTGGACGTACTATAGACCACACAGTGTTATTTTCATCTGTCATTTTTTTTCAGTAGGAATTTTATATTAATTTATTAATCGTATGTAGTCATGTACGTGTTAATACAACAATAACAGTGGTAATAACAATTAATATTAAAAAACGCTTCAGCGTATAAAATACGGATGTAAGCCTTAAAAAACGTAAATCCCTAAAGGAACAGATATTAGAAAAAGACATGTAAGCCATCAGCGTCACACTAATTCGTGTAAAAGAATCTCCAGCGACCCAAAAAACAAGCTGGAGCTTCTTTTACACGTATTAGTGCGACGCTAATGGCTTACATGTCTTTTTCAAATATCTGTTCCTTTAGGGGCTTTACGTTTTTTAAGGCTTACATCCGTATTTTATACGCTGAAGCTTTTTTTAATACTAATATCCATTATTTTTTCTTGTGTCAGCAAGAATAACACAGACAAGAATACTGTAATCACCGTAAAACAACTGTTATACCAGAGCCTTTTTAATACTCAGTTTTAAGAGCTATACAAATTGAAAATCGGTTCTTTGGTTCGATCACTACGAGACAGCAAAATTTCCCCAACAAGAAGAACATCAATAGTTGTAGTAACTTTAAAATAGCTTCAAAAGGCCATAGCCTTTCTTCATACCTATGTTTTAAGCTGTAAAAGTTGAGCATCAGTTCATTGGTTTGATCTTTAGATGTAGTACAGCTGATGCGGATCAGAATTTGTGCTAATCATAAACATCGAGCTAAAAGCCATGAAATTTGGTAGACATCTAAATTCTTAGCTAATAAATCGAGCTAGCTACGAAATCTCTCGAGATACCCACCGAAGACCCCGTCGTCCCCCAACCATACTCACCTCTACGAGGTTATTGACCAACAAATTGTTGCTTATCGCGCTAAAACGTGAATTGGTGCACAAGTCATCCTCAGCAGTACAAATCGAACTAGAATTTGTTGATTATCAACCTCATGGAGAGAACACACGGATGCACTTGGGGGTGGATGTATCTTATAGGGTTCCGTATGTAGTTCGATTTCTACTGCTACAATGCATGTTTTTATTACGTTCAACAAAATTTGTTGGTCATTGATGCTTCATGGGGTGCACAGGAGGGGAGGGGGAATGCAGGGGGAGGCTTTGGTGGTATTTCATAGGGATCCATGGGTAGTTCAACTTCTACTGCTAGGAATTATTGGTGTACAAAAATGCATGCTTTCAGTACGATCAACAAGAATTTTTCGGGTATGGAGCGGGAATAGGGGGAAGCGCTGAGGGGCCTTGGAGGATTTCGCGGCAGTTCCATAGCTAGATTGATTTCTACTGCTAACAATGACTTTTGTACAAAATTTCATTACTTTAGCACTATCTGCAAGAATTTGTTGGTCAGGCCTCAAGGAGGAGGCACGGGGGGGGGGGAGAGACCGTTTTGGTGACTTGTATATTATCTCGACGGGGTTCCATAGGTAGTTCAATTTGTTGCTTCACTTCTATGTGGACTTGTGTACCAAGTTTCATGTTTTTTAGCTAGTTCTGCAATAATTTGTTGGTGAAGCCGCAGGATAGAGCCTAGAGGGGGGGAGGAGCCTTGGGGATATTTCATTGAGGATTCCATGGATGGTTCGATGTGTACTGCTAAGAATGACTTGTGTGCCAAATTCAAGCATTTAGCCCGATCTGAAGTAATTTGTTGGTCAAGCATCAGAGAGGGGGCACAGGGGAGTGCTAGGGGGTCCTTTGGGATATTTCGTGGGGGTTCCATGGTTGGTTTGGTTTGAAATGCTAATAATGACTTGCGTGTCAAGGTTCATGCTTTAACTCGATCTGCAAGAATTTATTGGTCAAACCTCAATGAGGGGGATACAGGAAGGTGATGGGGCCATTAGGGGTTATTTCATGAGGTTCCATGGTTTTTTCGACTTGTACTGCAAAGAATGACTTGTGTCTCTAATTTCAATATTTTAGCTCGATTTGCAAAAATGTGTGGGTCAAACCTCAGTTGGGGGTACAAGGGGCGCTGGGCCCCTTTGGGAGTATTTCATGGGGTTCCATGACCAATTTGATTTACGCTGCTAAGAATGACTTGTGCACCAAATTTCATGTTTTGAGCTTGATCTGGAAGAATTTGTTGCCCAAGCCCCTGGTAGGGGGCACAGATGGTTGGGGTGCTGGGGAGGGGGGGCGCTGAAGGCACTTGGGGGTATTTTGGAGTGGGGGGCATTTCTGGTTCAATTTTTACTGTTAAGGAAAGTATGTGTACCAAATTTCATGTTTTAGCTCGATTTAAAACAATTTGTTACTTCAGCTAATGATTTCTGCCCAGTGTTCTACAATAATAATTGCTCTGCCGACGAGAATACTGCAGTCACATCAAAATCGTGTTCAAAAGGCCCTGGTCGGTTTTAATACCTATATTTTAAGCTATACACATTGAAAATCGGCTCATTGGTTTGATCTCTAGGTGAAAGCAAAAGTTATAGCCCATTTGGCTTTCTGTATAAGGAATATTGTAGTTACATTAAAATAGCCTGCGAAAGGTTCTAGGCCTTGTCTATACCTACGTTTTAAGCTATAGAACTTGAAAATCAGTTCAGTGGTTCGATCTCCAGGTGACTGCATAGAGTCCCAACAACAACATTAATGATTTCTGCCCAGTGCTCTACAATAATAATTGCTCTACCGACGAGAATACTGCAGTCCAAATAGTGTCCAAAAGGCCCTGGTCGGTGTTAATACCTACATTTTAAGGTATACAAATTAAAAATCGGTTCATTGGTTCGATCGCCAGGTGAGGACAAAAGTCCCAACAACACCATTAATGATTTCTGCCCAGTGCTCTACAATAATAATTGCTCTGCCGACGAGAATACCGCAGTCCCATCAAAATAGTGTTTAAAAGGCTCTGGTCGGTGTTAATACCTACATTTTAAGATATACAAATTGAAAATCGGTTCATTGGTTCGATCTCTAGGTGAGAGCAAAAGTTCTAGCCCATTTGGCTTTCCGTGTGCAGAATATCGTAGTTACACTAAAATAGCCTGCAAAAGGCTCTAGGCCGTGTCCATACCTACGTTTTAAGCTATAGAACTTGAAAATCGGTTCAGTGGTTCGATCTCCAGGTGAGGGCAAAGAGTCCCAACAACAAGAACAACAAGAACAACAACAAGAAATGGCCATGCTGTGGACGCCGAACGGTTTGACTGTTGTCATTGAAATTTGTAAGGCAGTGGAAGAGTTACGACCCGACCCGAAATACCGAATTTCGTTGGTCTATGTCAATTCTGGGCGAGACTATAGGAGTTCAAAGTTTGACGTTTAACAGTTCATGCTGAGGCTTACATAAGGACCGCTGCCGCGGTCCTTGATAACGCCTAATCGTATCTGTTTGTCAGCGACTCACTGGCATGTTTCTAATCAACCAGCAAACTTGGCGAATGACGAAAACTTACTTCTTTAAAAAAAATACTTTATTTTCCTACTTGATTGGACCTAGTGCTCACGATCTGCATTTTGTTTCCTACTCCAGCAAACTCATCCCTCTCATTGTCGTGGGGCAGTTAAGTCATCTTGGATTCGTGCTCCGTAAAAAAAAGCCCTTGCAATAACAAGCGGCTACAGCGACTACGTAGTCGCATCCGGTCTTCTGACAGTTTCGCCACTACCTATGGTGGGGCACACGCCTCTACCACTCATTGCAACAGCTATCTCTATTATATAATCTAAACTCAGTAACCATCAGAATTGCCGGTTAAAAATGTGTTAGCGTTTAAGCTTATTTTACATTTCAGGCGTAATTGTCAGCTTTTAGGCCTAATATTTACCTGTATCTTTAATTTCGTAAGTAGCAGGTAATGGAGATTTGAATTGTATAATAAGTCTATTCATTTTTGTAACAGGGTGTGCCTCCGGGTACACAGTTGCAGTGTTACAACATAACGTGCAACGTAGGTTATGTAGATCAGTGGTAGTAGGGAAGTGACGGGAGAGACACTGTTGATGAAGCCAGCAACCACTCGCAGCAACTTGAACTTGCCGTGGTAACGTGATTTTAGGCTTAATTTTAATTTTTTAGGCCTAATTTTTTTAACTGCTATTTTAATTTCGTAAGTAGCCGATAGGCCTAATGGAGAATTTGATTCGACGATGAGCCTATTCATTCATGCAACAATGCGACGAGACTTTTTTAAACGAAGCTAAAATCCATTTGTTTTTATTGCGTGTTATCTTAGAATTTCAATTTGACGATTAAATGTTATTATTTAATTTAGAGCTACGTCGAAGAAGTCTATTCGCTATAAGGAAGTAACAATGTTTTTTTTTAATTTGCCATGTTATTTAACTAACTTCTCACACTGAAGCACCGTGGTCGTATCTATCTGGTACCGTTGCGAAGTTGAAACAAGCGACGGACAGATGGACGGACGTAGGACGGACAAAGTCGTTGCAATAGTCTTCTCAGACGGTACGGTTGTACAGAAGACTAAAAGGCAACCTGTCTGTTAGTGAGCCATCTCTTTTATTTTCAGAGCTTGAGACAGAAGCCATGCGCTCTATAACATATACACGTCTACACTCACCATCAATACATTACGTTCTACTAACTACAAAGCAGTTAACATGAAGGAGGCAGACGCACGTGTGGACCTCACTCACAGACGAAAACTAGTTGCGTTACAGTAATTAGGTACAGCTCGTAGGTGGGCAACGTCCTTCTTCATCCAATGGGCAGCGCCGAGAAGGGTCGAAAGCGCGGAACTCCCAGTGATCTAGGCATGGAGACGCAACTGTTGGGCAGCATACTTTGTACAATGTAACAGAAAGTGAGGGACATTCTCGTCAACCCAACACACGTTGCTAAAAAGAGACTCACTCCATCCTAGTCGGTACGTGTGCAACGTTAAGAGTGTATGACCTGACCGCAGACGAGACCATATACGAGCCATCGTCCCGGCAGGCGATCAACAGCTGACAGGCTCGATGTGACTGGAACAGAAACTGGCCAAGTCTCTGCAACCCTCCACTCTTCATTTCAGACCCGTAGGGCCCAGGAATGGAGGGCAGCATGATATGACTTCGCAGACTGCACAAACATAATGCTCTCACTACAACCAACACCTAACTTGGCGACTACGTCAGCTCACTCGTTCCTGCGGTGCCTGCTGTGCCCGCATACCTATGTAACAACAACGTCAGAAGTTTGCATTGTCATCCAGAGTTTCCAACAGACCGAGAAAATCACAGGATCGCCAATGGTCAAGGAGGAGAGAGAGCTCTGCAAAGCAGCACTGCTGGCCCGAGAGTCCGTCAGCACTTAAAGGACCGCAAGTGCAAGTCCAGCACCACGTCCAGAGCTGCAGAGGTAGCTACCATGTCACACACAAAGCTGGACGAGATATCTTGGAGAGGCCATATTAGACTGACTTTAAGTGTCGGGACACAGACTCCCACACCACCTGCCCTCCTGTCCCTGATGAAGGATGCATCACAAAACACATCGCACTCAGTGACGTGACACTCAAAGACAGGACTGACGGCTGGACATCAGTGCAAGGGGTATGGTGGGCATACCTTGGCAACGTGGCCGCAGACAGGGGTCTCCCAAAAGCGTGACACCTTGCCCTGCTGCACCAAGGCTTTTTGTGAGACTTGCTACTCAATAGACAGTTATCCATAAGAATCTTCGCAACGGGATAGCATCTTCCTCTGCTCAAGTTTCGGAGGCATAACGCAACGAGCAACTCATTGACTCGTTTCAACCCACAATGCACGAACTGGTGTGGTAGTCAGTCAGCCAGTAGCAACGCGAAGACAGTTGTTGACACAGACCTGTAGATTGCGGACGTGCCTCTGAGTCGTGCCCAAGATAGGAAGATGGTAAAACATCGTTGGACGAGTGAAGGTGCAAAACATAGACAGAAGTGCACCACGACGAACAGTCTCACAGCAATTGAGCGCACGCAGAATGGGGAGCTGGCACGCCACTTCTCCTTCAAAACACTCATTTCAGCGTTCCATGACAAGCAACTGTCAAGCACAACACCGAGGTAACGAATGCTGGAAGACGTCTTTATGGTTGTATACCGCAAACACTCATACTTAAAAGAACTGCACTAACAGCTGGAGAATGAGAGCACGGCATGAGCTCAGTGTTTGTAGGAGCAAGCGACAGGCCCCAAACAGAAAGGCGATTGACGACAGGATCCAGGGCAGCTTAAACAAAAGTGACCATGGCCGCAGGGTCTGGTCCAACAAATCACAAGGCCACATCATCAGCGTGGCAAACAATGTTCGCACTCCGTTTCAAAAAGCACATCATTGATAACAACAGCAAATAAAACGGGACTAAGGCAGTTGTCTTGTGGAAGGCCGCGATCCGATCTAGCCGGTGAAGACTACTGACTATTGATTCTGGTAACAAATTCACGCTCAGCAAGAAGATTGATGATGACATCAGTCAGTCGACGACCCACGCCCATGGTAGCTATTATGACGTGAACCCAATCTGAACTGACAGTGTCGTAGGCCGCCTTGATATCTAGAAAGATAGCCACAACAGTATTACCATAAGCCCATTTCTCACGAATCCCAGACAGCAGAAAAAGGACCGCATCTTGTGCACTTCCGTTTCCGCTGTAGCCAAACTGAACGTGAGAGCGACCTTGACTATTTTCGAGAAACCAGGTTAATTGCCGAACCAACATCCTTTCGTACACATTGTGTGCACCAGAAAGTAGAGCTATAGGTCTGTAATTCTGTAAGACCGTCTGCTGGCCACCATGCTTAAAAACAGGAACAAGCACCGTGATAACCAAGAGGGTGGCACTGCACCACCTTCAAGAAGGCCATGGAGAAAGGCAAACACACACAGAGTGGCTTCAGGTTTAAGGGTGGCTAATAGCTCATACGAGAAGCCATCCACTCCAGGAGCACTCCGGTGCTTACACAATGCCAGGGCTGACCGAAGTTCAGTGGTGTGATACAGTGAGTCGGTGGCATCACAAATTGACTGAGACAATGGTCGAGTCGGTGGAGCACTTTCATGGACGGGCATAGCCGATAGCAAAGCGAGCGTTAAAGGCATCAGCCATCTCTTCACCCCGTAGAACTTGTCTGATCCCCAGATCCAGGTTGTCAAAGTTTTCCTGTCTTGAGGACGAAGAACTTTCCAAGCCTGCGAGACAGATCCTGTTGCAGAGATCGCAGTACACTCTCGATACCGTAAAGCTATTTTTCCGTTCGCGAAATGAAGGCTGATTTCACGCACAATTGCTCTGTAGGTGAGCCACAAGGTGGTGGAAGGAGAACGTTTCCACTGTCGGAAGGCACGATGCCCATCCCGGACAGTGGTAGTGCACAGCATAGTCACCACACAGGTTTTTCGGATGTTCTTCCTTTCAGATTGCCAGTGAACTCACACAGGGAGTCGCCACTTGTCACACCACGGGCGGAAAGAGCCTAGATAGTGAGTTAGATTTATTATGACAGTCTACTCGGCCCTAACGCCATACACTCTGCCCTATACTTACGTGCTAACCTACGGGTAAACAAGGACAGATGGCCATGGCAACAACAATGTATTGTGACAATTAAGTACGGAACCTGTAAGCGTACAACACTTTTAAAAACATGTTATAATCTGCGGTTGAATGAATGAATTTTATTTTCAAGGGCCTTGGCTTTCAGCCACGCACCCTAATACAAAATCTAATTCAACAACACCATGTCTGACAGCTCTAGTACACGACCGCATTACAAGATACAATCTGCTGTTGGGTGACCGTACAAACAATGGTTAAAACAATAATTTAGTACTTATGCGCCACTTCAGTGCCACGTGTTTCTAGCTGCAACCCTCATTTCTGAAAAGCACTTCCCCGTACCACACTTTACGTGTGTCCCAAAATTTAGATTTGCCAACTTTTCCTATTTAGTTGTAGACGTGTCTTCTTATCCTACGAGAATTAACATTGGAGCCGTCTCCTTAGATAGTAACTAGTAGCCAGCTAGTAGCCAATTAGTGGCTAGCTAGCCAGTAACAGAAATTTTAGAAAAGGGAGACCAATAAGCTATAAAGGGAGCAAAACGTTCGTGTTTCTGAATTGAGCGAGCAAAGCGAGCAAACCGAGCCTAGAAAAAGTAGACCTATAGGCTATAAAGCGACTAAAACATTCGTTTTTCTGAATTGTGTGTGGTTTGAGAGAGCAAAGCAAGCAATTTCCATGTAAACTAAACCTTTCAATGAGTTTCTAGCTTTGCTCTGCCAATCTTCCATTTAGTACTACTCTTTCCTTCGTAGGAGCCAGAAGAGGAGGCATACAAACAAAGAAACAAGTTTTTGATATCCAAAAGTTTTTGATATGAAAGTTTTTGATATCCACTCAAAACCAAAGTTGGTAGAGAAGCCACCAAGTTTCCAAAATGGGTCGGCATTTTGAAAGTTGTGCTATCATTCAACCAT
Organism: Lithobius niger; assembly: GCA_023313725.1. Taxonomy (NCBI): domain Eukaryota; kingdom Metazoa; phylum Arthropoda; class Chilopoda; order Lithobiomorpha; family Lithobiidae; genus Lithobius; species Lithobius niger. Next base: position 19,036 of record JAHWFP010184711.1, on the reverse strand, counting down.
GGAATGGCTGCCAAGGTTAACCTTATTACCCAAGTTATTCGCACCTACTAATAGTTCGAAAGTTAAATGAAAACTAGAACAATGCTACTCGAAGTAGGTGTGATTAACTTGGTCAATAGGATTAACCTTAGTGGCATTTCCGAGGTTGAATGATATCACTACTTTCAAAGGCTGATCTTTTCTGGAAACTTGTTTCCTCCTCTTATACCAGTTTTGATATTGGGTGGATCTAGACACACGCCACTGTATCGCTGCCAAGTAGAAGAGATTTAATTGTTGACCCAAGACATCTGATTCTAACGATTTGCAAAGATTTCTACCGCATGGGGAAGTTATACCAGTAGATAGAAACTAGACTGTTACAGAAACGACAGTCTACTAATGAGTCGCCTTTCTACACCTGACAGCAATTAAATCTCATGTCAAAATATACGATTTCAGCCTACCGGTGTAAATTCCGCAAGCGTTACAATCTTTGCAAATCACTGGAATCAGATGAGTTTGCGGTCCAGCAACGAAGAAAACCTCGACATTAAAGCGTGGAAACGTGTCCTGTATGGAGAAAACGTGCCCTCAACAACGTTGAGTAGACACACGCTAGCATGTTGCCGCCAAGCAGATGTTTTATTGTTATCACAGCTTAATTGTTGTCGATGTAAAAAGGCTGTTCATTAGGCTGTACGTGTACCGAGTTTATACCCGATTTCATCCTATATACTGGTGTAAATTTCCCATGCGGAAGAAATCTTTTCAAATCGGTGGAACCAGGTGTCTTGGGTCCAGTAATAAAAAAAAATATCAACAATAAAGTCTGCAAACGTGTCGTTTATAGAGAAAAAGTGCCGTTAATAACGTTGGTTTGTGTAAATGGAGTCACTGGGGTGGGTACAAGTTCTGTCTTGGCCCTTACTAGCAACTCAAAAACCCCCTTTGTTGTTCACGCCGTGGTTACTTTAAGACTATCAACACAGAAGAAATCGGAAGAGTGTGTGTATATAGGGTGATTCATAAAGTACTGAAAAATAGGCCTATAAGACGTAGGCCTATAATACATAGGCCTATGAAACGCAGGCCTATAAAATGTACGCCTGTAATAGGCCTAATAAAATGTTCACACGATTACTCCAAATTTTGTACAGGGCATCTTAGATTATTGTAGTAGTGGAAAGCCCGTCATAAATGAGTGGGGTAGTAGTTCCTGTCTCTCTCCTAGGAAATAAAATGTGGTCAACGGGTATACCACGGAGCATACTGTTCCCAAGCTACTAGCCTAGTTAGCTCATCTAACATCTTGCATCATTAACTTTGTGCAACATTTTATTGTGAAACCATGATTTGAACCCAGTAACCGAAAAGGTTTGAAATACGTTGATATCTCCAATCTTATTCTTGTATTGCAGTACATTTGGATTGCCAAACCGAAAACCTTGCAAACCTCTAAACAATTTAGTCAAATTTAATGAATTTCCTGAACTCAGGGTTTGAACCCATAACTGAAACGTTATGAAATGCGGTGATATTTTCAACCGTATTCATACATTGCAGTGCATTTGGATTGCCAAACCGAAAACCTTGCAAACCTCTAAACAATTTAGTCAAATTTAATGAATTTCCTGAACTCAGGGTTTGAACCCGTAACTGAAACGTTATGAAATGCGGTGATATTTTCAACCGTATTCATACATTGCAGTGCATTTGGATTGCCAAACCGAAAACCTTACAAGCCACTAAACAATATAGTCAAATCTAATTATATCCTGAACTCAGGGTTTGAACACGTAACTAAAAAAGTTTGAAATGCGTATGACATGCGTATTTTCAACCGTATTGCATCTGTAGTAGTGTAATGTAGTTTGTTTAAGCTAACCTAAACAACGAAACTGCCAGATTGAACGCTTACACTGCTCGGATGTTGGAAATAAACATTAGATATTTCCCGGTTCGGAATGAAATTAAGCTACATCCACCTTAATTCAACACTACATTTTCCAAGTGTCCGTCTTCTGTTGCAAAACAAAGGTGAAGCCTTTCATCAAGATTTCGCCAAACTCCCTCAATCATATCCAGCGTAATTGTGTGACAGATCTCAACAATACATTACCTTAGCTCCTAAACGGTTCCTGGGTGATGTACTGCATCTAGCCTGTTCCTCAGACAGCCCCATAGGAAGCAGTCAGTAGGGGTTAGATCAGGACTTCCTGGGTGGCCATTCTACTGCTCCTTCCCTCCCAATCCACCTGACACCAAAGGTCTGATCCCACCACTCCTGTACATTGCGTCCAGAGTGGGGAGGAGCTCCATCGTGCTTATACTATACGGCACAAGTAATTCAAGGGATGCACATAGCAAGCCTTTATTAGATTGAACAAAGGTTTTTGTTTCATGTGCTAATAAAATTAGGCACTCCTATAGTGTAGGCCTACATTTTATAGGCCTACAACTTATAGGCCTACATTTTATAGGCCTACATTTATAGGCCTACAACTTATAGGCCTACATTTTATAGGCCTACATTTATAGGCCTATTTTTCAGTACTTTATGAATCACCCTGTAGATGTTCATTTACACTACCAAACGCATCATTCCAAACTATTTGGGTTTTAACTTTGCTCGATTTTATGTATCTTCTATGCTCACATTCATAAAATATAATCTTGGAGCAATACCTCACTTTAGTACAGGAGGCACGTTTTCGTACCCAAATGAACACATAGCGGGTGATGTAATGCTGCATGATTGTGATTTGTGGAAGGTGGCATTGTCCTGGAGATTTTTGTCCAGGGGATATTGGAAGGGCTGTCCGGGGTTATACTGTCATGCCATGCATGCATTTGGAGGTATTGCCACCCTCACACCATGCATTCCCGTGACTACCATCTTTTTGAATTACCTTTGCCGACTACCTACGTTGCTGATTCTCCAAGAAGACAGACATTCTGTTTAGTTTAACAGACCAGGCCCTATGTAACCGGCTGGGTGGTAGTAAATTTCAGCCCAGTGATGAACTCCGAACGTATATTCTGAATAATTGTTGAAAAAGCTATCAAAAACCTTTTTCTAATAGTATAAAATAAACTGCCACTTCGATGTCAAAAGTGAATAATCATCTACTGAGCATACGTTCAGAAGCAGCAATGTATGTACATTTGTATCTGTCATACTTTTGTATAGGGTGGTCCACAAAAAACTGACGACCTAAAATTTTCTAAGTCAAACTTTTGTAGTTAGCACCCCTCAGAACCAGGAGTGGACAGAAATCAAATCTAATGAAACTGGCAGATTTCTGTCCTCTCCTGGTTCTGAGGGGGTGCTAACTAGAAAAGTTGGACTTAACAAAATTGTGGATCGTGCTGTATGTCTATAATATCCAGATCAAACTTGAGCATCCCTTGTAAAACAAATTATTAAATAAATTTTCTGATCGTTTCAGAAGTACGATACCCCGTTGCAGCCCCAGTAAATCGTCTCTGACGGTTGGAATTGCCTGACTTCATCCATCTACGGTCTTCAGTCATTTGTTGAGAAAATTAACGTGAGTGTTTTGGGTGTCCTTCCACGTGTTGCCTATCTTATCAAAAAATTAATTTCTGAATAATTTTGTTGAAAAATTATTAACATTTGTTTAATGATGCCATATTATGCATGATCAATTTTGATATTTGATAGTCAAAATCCCCAAATCCCTCCTTCAATTTTATTGATCTGAACGGAATTAAATCTACAAATAGGATATACTGTAGACCGTGTAAATAGTATGATTTGAAATGAATTTGACAATGTATTCAAAAGCTATCGTGGATACAGACAGACAGACACCAGCACTGACTGAGAGGATCAATGCGCATCACTAACAAACAAAAAACAAGAATAGGATCGAATACTTTTTTTACTTTTCTTATTACAGTCAATACACGACGTTATTCTCTCGTTTGTTGACGTTTGTTGCATTACCAATAATACTTCTTTGATCAAATGGTCTGCTTTTATTTACCGGCCAACGAGACTATTTAGGCCTGATGTAAAAGTCGGGTTTGCTCGTTCCTTCAGTTCCCAGTAGTAATTTAGCACTATCGTCCATAGGTATACCTGCAAAAGAAAGGAAGACAAAGAATAGTAACGAGAAAATGAACATGTTTACTGGGCAACCCAAACTCTACGACGTAATGACTTACAAAAGTATAGATCTGCAAAATTTGTACAGCTTTCGTATTGTATTTGCACTGTGGGATTGTAAACCCTGAAGACAATTTGCTGTAACCAAAGATTGGGTAGGTTTAGGAGAATTTGGGACTGCAGAAACTCTCCTACATATTCTACATGTTGAACCGGAAGGTCACCAGTGGTGTTGCTTACAAGTTTCGGATCGATTCACGCCTTGGGAACAAATTACTTTCCTTGTTTGACCAAATTTACCCGTCAAAAGGTTGCTTAGTGAAAACTTGCTAGCAAACATAAACAAACCAAAAAGGCCTAAATTACTTGCAAACATAAACCCAATTAACTGAGGTACCATGTAGTAGAGCATCAGTGCCTAGAGCATTAATTACGTCATCACTACCTAAAACAGTACGTAGAGAATCAGTACATAGATCATTACCTAGGTTATCACTGCCTAAATCAGAATCTAGAGCATCAGTACCTAGATCATTTTCTAGGTCATCACTACCTAAAGGTAGTACCTATAGCATCAGCATCTATATCATTACCTAGGTGATCACTATGTAAAGCAATATCTAGAGTATCGGTACTAAAATCATTTCCTAGGTCGTCACTACCTAAAGCAGTACCTAGAGCATCGGTACCAAGATCATTACCTTGGTCATTGTTAGGCAGTGTCCTTTTCCACTTGTGCCTGGGGCTGTTCCCCTTTGGCCCTTTGTTGCATTACATCAAATTTAAGTCCTGAGAAGTTTTATTCTTATTGTTCCCTTCTCATTGTTCCCCTATGCAATTGTACTAGCTCCTAAGAGACCATTGTCATGGTGTGTTACTGTTTAACTGTTTTTTGTTTACTCTCTTTTCCTTCTTGGTTCCTTGGGGAAAAGTCCTGTCTTAACCCAAGTTTGCTCATGTCCTGAGTAAAGAGTATCCATGTATTTGCCTATCCCATTTGTAATGGGAGTTGTTTTGAAGTTGTCTGGATGACGAAAAACGCCCCATCCATGTATTCACCCCCTTCCAATTTCCCCTGACGAAATTGTTGTCACCGACCGTTGGAATCCGGATCTCTTTGGAAGGGTTGGCCGACCCATCTGTAAGTGTATCTGTTCCATTTGATTCTTTTCATGCAACTTTCCATGTGTTGATAAACATTGCCAATGCTAGATTCCCGAGCCTGTCGATGTAATGTTCATGAACTTTGTGTATACGTTCCTGAAATGTTCCTGCCCCCAAACCGATTTTTTTCACAATGTTATGCTAGCGGCGAATAAATCCTAAGGAGGAAATTCCAGTCCCCAACCTTGATGCCTTTTCATTTTGACTTTGTTTATGGAGATAGTGATAGCTCGATCCACGGAGTAGATGTACTTTTGACCGTTTTATTTGTGTAACGTGCGGTGGGGCCGTACCAGCTACGGTGGTTCGACTTCACGGGTTACACCGTGATGCCCCTTTTAGTTGGAACTTCGGGAGCATGATTAGCCAGTTAATCGTATTAGGGAGTAAGCACGAAACCTAAATTTGCCCAATACCTCTGGTTATGCTATTGGCAGCATCACAACTCCAATAGCAATCCGTGAGAAGCATGAATGTCTGTCATTTCTGGTAGCAATATCATTTCAGCACCATTTCTGCTGGTATACTGTTTTGGTGAGCTGCATATTTCTTTGGTACCGTTTTCCAAATAATTAATGGTCTGCTGCGCTACACATCTCCGGCAACATGGTCATGACTACGCCAGAATATTTCCCGTAGCGTAATTTTGTTTGCTGCGCTCCCAACCTAATTTCTCGAAGTGTGATCGCCTTCCTGGCTACCCTCCTTCCCTCTATTTTCAAGCCTCCTCTCCGCTTTCGTAGCCGAACTTTTGTGTACGTCACCGACAAAGTTTTTGCCAACGTTAACAAGAATTCTCCTCATATCTTGTCAAATCCGCCTAGTGAGCCCTTGCAACTAAAACTATCTCAACGCCCGCTTACTGGAAAAAAACTTTTTATGTAGTAAACTTTACGTGGAAAAATAAAAAAAATGTGTGTTTCACAAATTCACTTCTTACGCCCGTTTTGAGTTTGTTAACTCAGGGCTATTGGTACCAATCTTCAATGTTTATTAATGTGTTTGGCTCTCTTGACGAAAGGGTATTTGAAAGGGTATTTTATCATGCAATGTTTGATTTATTGAATTGCCATTTCTTTTATAGCCATATACATGTGTTTTGGAAACAATAGGTTTACTACTTTGATATTTTGCATTTTGTTTGGTACTTTTGATGAATGTGTAATTTTTTTCTACAGCTTTACAAGACGTATTATTAATTATTGTCTAAGCCTGTAAATTTCTTTTTTTCCTTGCGACACGTGTGTGTTTTTTTGGCAACTTTTGAGTGTTTTGCATGACACGTTTTGGTCTCACGACTGTGAGGCCGGTTTTACCGATTTGCTGGTTTACATTTTTCGGTATTGAATGTTGTTTTAGCAATCCTAGTGTATGTGACACTTACAAGTATTCCCATATTTTGCAACTTCTTTGAGTGTACTTTTGCAACTTTTACTAACTGTTAGGCTATGTCTTAACCGAACCTAATTAATATCTTATTGTCTTATACATGACCCTAACTTATTGTGCCTTAAGCAACAACCTGCCTGACTTACCTGTAGTAAGACAACAGATACCCAAACTGAAAATTCTTTTCCCCAGTTTTTTTTATTTTATCCGAAAGCACACTAGTACCCATGACTTTGGTAAATGTCTTAGGAGTGGAGCACCACTTTGCTGCAGGTCTCTTTTGCCTTTAACTTGTATCCTGATGTTTAGACTGAAGCTCTCTTCTACTTTTGACATGTACATTTAATTAACCTGCTCTTTTCAGATTTATGATCATAGTTTTAAGGAAATAAAATTTGTGTTGGATCAGAAAACGTAAAGCGCAGTGGAATATATTCGACGTAAAGATGGATCGTGTAGAGGAGAAATTACCACACTGGCAAAGACTGGTTAAAGTTCATGATTATATTTCACAAATCAAACTAACATGGCGAAGTGGGGATATTTACAAAAACGGTAACCGAAAGGTTTGGAGGATTGGAAAGAAGTGAAGGCTGACAACAGCTCAGCCTTGTTTACAATTTCTAAACAATATATCATCATTAAACGACACTTAAAACTATTCTTGCGGGTTGTCTACGTTACATCACTACGGCAACCAGCTAACTTGATGACGTGGATTTATGTCCAAATCATCATGAGGAGTCCGGCATATAAAGGCGTAGACCCCAGGACTCTTCATGCCCCTGCGTGATTAGGAGTATCTTCGCATCAGTATTTTAACGAAAAGCACTAGTACCTATTAGAGAAAGAGAAACCAAGACAAAGATTATTATGCACTTGGGTTGTAACGGCTTTTGTGCACAAGTCCGCCCAGTTGCGCTCAGTTGGAACGTATTCGAGCTTAATATCTCCATCTGTTATCTTCTCTCTCACAAAATGGTACACAATTTCAATATGCTTGGACCTCGAGCGCTCTATTTGTGAGCTGGCATGCTGTATAGCGCTCAATGAGTCTGTACGCACTACTGTGGGTGCTTCTCCATCTTCATAGACCCCAATTTCTTTTAAAAGGGCTCTCATCCAGAACGCTTCACGTGACGCAAGGCATAAAGCCCGGTATTCGGACTCCATGGTAGATAACGACACACTCTTCTGTTTTGTCGCCCTCCATAGGACTGGTGTTCCAGCATAATACACCAAAACGCCAGAAATAGATTTGCGATCGTCCGCATTCGGGGCATGACTGGCATCAGCAAAAATCTCAAGTCGTGCAGTTCTTGGATGAAAAGTCAGTCTACGATCGATGGTTCCACGAAGATATCTCAGGATTCTCTTCGCAGCCATCCAGTGCATAGGCCCTGGGTTAGCAGAATGAACTGCCACTGCGTTTACAGCGTATGCAATATCTGGACGGGTTGCTAGTGCCACATACGAAAGGCACCCAACCAATTGTCGATATGGAACACACTTCATTTCCTTTTCTTCTTCCATGGTAAGCACTGTGGTCTTGGCTAAATGTTGACCTGGTAGACATGGTGTTGCAACAGGTTTGCAAAATTCCATGTTGAAACGTTTCAGTATGTTTTCTATATAAGTCTTTTGATGGGCATGCAACACACCTTGCGGTTCACGATTAAATTGTATGCCCAAGAGAAAAGTCAGTGGTCCCAAATATTTTATATCTAATTCAGCGTTCAAGATCTTCCGCAACAATAATCTCATTCGCATTGTTTGCGCTGCGGCCAGTAAATCGTCGACGTACACTGTTAGAAACGCTAGTTCATTGTTATCTTTAATCCAAAACACGCATGCGTCCGAAAGGCAACGATGCATGCCCTGCGCGAGCAGAGCTTCTGTAAGTCTTTTATACCAGCATAAACCGGACTGTTTTAGCCCATAGATTGACTTCACGAGCCGGCATACTTTTGATTCTTGTCCAGGAACAATGAAGCCCTCAGGCTGTTGCATAGCAACGTAACAATCGAGTCGGCCTTGAAGGAATGCCGTAGTCACGTCGTATTGGTCGAGATACCAATTGTTCTGCACTGCTACAGCGATTGCTAGACGTATTGTTGACAATCCGGCTGTTGGACTGTAGCTGTCAAAGTAATTTTGTCCGTGAATTTGTGTGTAGCCTTTCGCTACCAGGCGTGCCTTGTATCGATCTATGCCACCTATTGCATTACGTTTTACACAGAATATCCAACGGCACCCAACTATTTGTACTCCTGGTGGCCGTTCTTCCAAACGCCAAGTCTGATTAGCCATATGACTACCATATTCAGCATGTATTGCAGATAACCATTTTTCTGAATCGGGACTTTCTAATGCGTCTTTAAATGTTACTGGTATTTTAGGCTCATCTTTCATTGCTGCTATAGCTGCTATTTCATAATCATCATTTTGGAAATTAAACATACATGTATTTATAATGGTGTCTTGTGAAACATTTTCTCCATACAAGCTAGACAAAATATGCATAAAAGAACCGTCAGTTGAATTATTTGCTTTTCCTTCTGCAGCAATTAAGGCTCTATCTGGACCATTTATGGTATTATCCACTGGTGGAATTAACGGCTGTGAGCTTGAAGAAACACTTATTTCTCCCCCTGAAACTGACGTTACTTGTGTAGGTATGGCATTTTTTGCTTTAGACCTTGTAAAATGTTCATGCACAATTTCAATATTTTTCACATTTTCACAACTTTTAGGCATTTTTTTACCCATTTTTCTTACTGAGTGGGTTGGCTTCCCCTGCGTCACAGGTGCAGCTCTTATAGCTGACCTAACTTGTAGCTCTCCTTCCGATGGCCTGCGGTCCTGTCCAGCATCTTCAACTTGGATTCGGTCATCTTTTGTAATTTTTGGTTGGTCAACTGCAGGCTCATTTACTGTCTGTACTGGTAACTCTTCCTGCTCAGCTGGTAACGTAGCATCCACTCCACTTTCTGAATTGACTTCGTCCAAATCATCAGTATTTTCCCACATTTTCTCCCACAGTTCGTCGAACTCTTGACCTTCCTGCTGATGTAAATGGGTAAAGTTATACTCTGTTTCTAAAAACGTAACGTTTCTTGACACAATTACTTTTTTATTTTCCAAATCCCAAAGTCTATAACTACGAGAGACTAGATCATAACCAATCATTACACATTTTCTTCCTCTTGGCTGAAGCTTGTTTCTTTTAGGGGACGGGATGTGCACGAAACAAATACAGCCAATTACTCTTAAATGTTTCACAGTTGGTTTGTCTTTACGTCCTAACCATAATTGTAACGGAGTTACGTTTCTATTTGCGTTATTCGTGCAACGATTTCTCAGATAGGTTGCTGTCATTATTAATTCTGCCCACAAATAAGTCGGCAGATTTGCCCCCGTTAGGGTTGCCCTAACTAGGTCCATCAAGGTCCTGTTGGCCCTCTCCGATCGGCCATTTTGCTCGGGGCAGTAAAAATTGGTAGTGGTTTGTCTCACACCCTTTCCTTTAAGAAAAGTGGATACGCTTTCATTTAGGTACTCAGTACCACAGTCCGATTTTAAGGATTTTAACCTATACCCAGTTTGGTTCTCTGCCATAGTTACAAATTCTTTCAGTTTTTCTGACACTTCGGATTTATATTTTAATATGTAACAAGTCACGAAGCCAGAATAGTCGTCAGTTAGTGTAAGGACGTAGGAATTGCCTCCTAATGACTTAACAGGCATTGCTAACACATCAGTATGGACCAGTTCTAATGGTTCTAGCGCACGTTCATATTTTAGTGCAGGAAATGGCTTTCTCGTAATATTTGCTTGTAGACAGTCATGGCATTGGGGCAATATGTTTCTATTTTTGGACACTGCAAAATCTCTCAATGCTTTTGCTTCACTCATTTTTTGTAACGTTGGTACGGAAATGTGCATAAATCGTCTATGCCATAGTTCTAACTTGCTTTGTACAGTTTGCTTTGCCGGTAATATTTTGCTCACTAAGGCAATTTGACCACGAGAGAAAACGTTCCCCTCGCCTTCGTTAGATATCAAGGGAGCAACCAATGGGCTATCAGCATTTAATGGATTTCCTGTCATTATGTATAGGCCATTTTTCATATATGCTTTTGCAATTAAGTCTCTACCTTGGTAAACCATACAACACGTTTCATAGAAAACAACACAGCATCCACTAGCAGTTGCTGATCTAACTGAAAACAAGTTCACCTGCAAGTCAGGGACATAAATGGCATCTTTTAGCACAATCTTATTTTTCCCTGTATCATAGAAAATATTGCCTCTTGAATGTGGCATAAGTGTTTTATCTTTACTAGCCGATAGGATTGGTGCTCCAGTTATTTTTATACGATTGAATAACCAATTTATATTGCACACCAGATGGTTACTGGCTCCAGAATCCACCACAAATATTTCTTGTAATGTGTTACCTTGTTTGTTGTCCGTAGACGAAAAGAAAGTCCATCGTGCTATACTTGCCATTAAGGCATATACTGCATTTGCCGCTGTTGCAAATAGTCCAGTCGGATTTGGCTTTGGCTGATTACTTGAATTACCACGGTATCCTCCTCTTCGGAAACCTCTACCTCTTCCACGGAAACTTTGATTTCTTCCACGGGAATCTTGACCTCTTCCACGATAACTGTAATCAGAAGATACGGGGGGTGAGGGACACGAACTTTTTTTATGATTTTTTCCACCGCATCTAAAGCAGATAAGCCCTTTTTGACTTGCTGAATTATTCGATTGTACGTTTACTGCTAGAGCGGTAGAGTTCAGTGACTGTGTTAAACCAATACTTGCTTCATTACGTGAATCCTCAAAGAATAAAAGTTCTTTAACCTTTGCACATGTTATTAGGTTAGCCCCCATAGCTGCAAATCCCATCAACATGACATCACAACTTCGTGGTAAACCTGCCAGTATAGACCATGCCAAGTGAACATCGGTAATTCCTAAGCCACAATCCGCTAACTCATTTGCACATTCTTCTACTCTACTAATGTACGCTGCCATCGTTTCATCAGAGTTTTTAGTTATTGCGTAGAATTTCCTGTGCAAAGCTAAACACCGCAATACGTTGTTTGGTTGGAACGAATCCTTAAGAAATTTCCATAATTGCTTTGGAGTATCAACTGTTTTTGGTATTGTAACACACCCATTTGCAATAAATAGCAACAACGTTCCCATAGCTTTTTGAGAGTTGACTAATTTCTTATTTGCATCTGTTTCTCTACTTTCTCCAGTTACATATGCCCACAATCCCTGGTGCATAAGATAGGCTTTAATCTTTTCTGCCCATTGAATATAATTAGTCCCTTTTAATAAAGGTATAGCTGTCGAACTCGGTATGGAACCAGCCGACGCCATTTTAAAATTCTAAGGATTTCTGACCTTATTTTTTTACTTTCTTTCTCTATTGTTCTGCATTTTTTTTTTCGTGGCAGTTTAACACGTAAATACCCTGCATATGGGCTGCTATACGAGAATTCTTGATCTCTACATACTTCATTTACTTATCTGAATTGGCTTCTTCCTTTTTCCACTTCGTTAGAATGACGGGAGTCCTCCTGCATTTTAGATTCCGGGCCAAAATTTCCGTCTTCTAATGTCCATGCCTTTTTCCTTTTCCATGTCTTTAGTTGAAATTGGTTTACGATGGCCATCGTTTTTTTTCAGTGGGCCTCTTCCTTCTCCCTACGACGATATTTCACGCTCTGCTTACCACATGTTGGATCAGAAAACGTAAAGCGCAGTGGAATATATTCGACGTAAAGATGGATCGTGTAGAGGAGAAATTACCACACTGGCAAAGACTGGTTAAAGTTCATGATTATATTTCACAAATCAAACTAACATGGCGAAGTGGGGATATTTACAAAAACGGTAACCGAAAGGTTTGGAGGATTGGAAAGAAGTGAAGGCTGACAACAGCTCAGCCTTGTTTACAATTTCTAAACAATATATCATCATTAAACGACACTTAAAACTATTCTTGCGGGTTGTCTACGTTACATCACTACGGCAACCAGCTAACTTGATGACGTGGATTTATGTCCAAATCATCATGAGGAGTCCGGCATATAAAGGCGTAGACCCCAGGACTCTTCAATTTGGCTACCCTCTTATAACATTTCCTGGTACCTTTGTGCAAGAGGCTTGTTTGTAAGGCTCTGTCCTCCTCTTTGTGGTACGGAGAAGGGTTCCCCTTGCATCTTGCAGCTTTTGCCGCTTTTCGGTGGAATATTACAACTTTTAATTTTCACACCTTTAAGCTTTCGTCCTCCCCTTCGACTTTATGTTACTTGGTCGGTTGGTTAACAACATTCTACGTCCCTTTGAGGAATTTACCTGTTGCTTCGCCGATTTTCTCGTTTTTCCCAATTTTTACAATCCTCTACTAGTCCGTATGTATGGTAAAGTCGGTGGGGTCCTCTTTATAGAGCTGTTACATACTCTAAATGTGCTGCCATAAGATCACTATAGCATTTTGCTGTTTTAAGTTCACATGGAGACTGTATCAGCCTATGGTCTCAGCCTAAATGATGGTTGTAGTGTCCCCCCGGACGAGAGTCGCGCCCTCTACCGGCTGGACAGTGGTGTGACGGCAACGATTTTAAATAGGATAGACCGCCCTGTCCACCTTGATGCCTGCCGTAAAGTTCGCGTCGAGCTCGTAACAAACGAATGTTTTACCATAGGATACGCTGTTGCGGATGTCTGTATCGTTGGTATGACCCCCGACGGTACTCTTTACAAGAATTCCGTTTTACTGCGTGACGTCATCCTAGTTCCGCATGCTAGAACCAACCTCGTCTCGTTAGGTATGCTCATGCGCTCCGATTACAATTGTAACGCAAGACGAGGGGGCATCTGTCCTCTCGAACAAACAACCCTATGGCTTCAACCTCTGCTTCAACGAGAGGGGGAATCTGTTTGAGACGAATGCTGTTCGAGTTTCGTTCCCAACGGCTCGCCAACTGGTGGGTTCGAGAGGCTCAAGTAAACCTAAACCCCCCGGATTTCTCCGATGTTCCCAAGTGTCCCGCAAGCCGTGCGGATTCCAAGTTGTCCTCCGACTACCAGGGCACAAGCTCACTCGCCCCTATTAGAATGTCTGCAGGATTCGAGACTGCCACCCTCTGTTGTCGAGGTTTGCATGCAGGAACGTGCTTCTCCATGACTCCCCAGGTGCGATGCTGTGCCTCCTCCTGAGCCTCACTGACCGACCACAACACGACTGACGATGAGATACAAGTTGTTGGTAGAACGTCCCGCCCGTCTCACGGCGAGTTTGCCTATACCCCATACCAGTCATGGGTCTTCTGTGCAGCGGTGACGACACTTCCTGACGGCAATCGTATGACGTTTAAAGAGGCAATGGAGCGCCCAGACAGTGCAGAGTGGAAAAAGGCCATCAACGCAGAACTGCAGATGCTGGACGACCTCGCTGTTGGGTAGTTTGTTCCACGGCCGGCCGGAAAAAGAATTGTACGGTCAAAGTGGGTATGTACCAAGAAGTACAAATCGGATGGATCTCTGCATAAATACAAGGTAAGAGTAGTTGCCTGTGGGTGCAACCAACGCCCTGGGATCGACTTTCTCTACAGTGACTCTCCTGTCGTTAAAGCCCAGTTGCTGAAAGTACTCTTGAGTTCAGCTGCAGCAAAGTCGTATTCTGTGAGAACTTACGACGTGGCCTCTGCGTACATCCGCTAAAAAATCAACGTGGAAGCCTACCTTTCGCTGCCAGCGGGCTGTCCTCGCCACCCTGGTGATGTTGTGTCATCTCCTTAAGGCGTTGTATGGGTTTCCTTCTTCCGGATGTTGTTGGTTTCTTCATCTTAGAGACACGTTGCTGAAGTGCGGGCTTCGTCAGCCTGTGAGTGATCCATGTGTGTTTCTGTTGAAGAGGAAAGAACAATGCATGGCCTTGTGTGCTCATGTAAGCGATTGCGTGTCTCTTGGTGATGATGCTCTGATGGATGAGGTAGCTTTGGAGATAAATCAGTACTTTACGTTCGTCCAGACTTCAAATGTGTTATACCTTGGTTATCTCCTTGAGGCCAACGAATTGGGAATTTCTGTATCCCAGTGCAAGTACATAGACTGAGTCACCGAGGCATTCGATTTCAGGATGCTAAGCCGGTACACTCCCCTTTAATAATCTCTTAGCTTTTGGACGATTTCAACGAGTCGCCTCCCTTTGATGTCACGACGTATCAAACCTTAATCGGGGATCACGGCCCAGGGATCACGCCCGAATATTGCTTTTTCCGTCTGCTCCCTCTCCTGTTTCTCGCATGCACCTAAGTCCATGCATTTTGAAGCAGCCAAACGGGTCGTAAAGTATTTGAAGACAACCGTATACCGTATGCTTTACCCATTGGGAGCCCAGCCAGGTCTTGTCGGTTCTTCGGATGCTTCCTGGAGCACGACATACGATGGTAAGGGATTCTCCGAATACCTCATAAAGATTTTCAATTCCGTTGTCTTCTGGAAGGCGAAGAAACAGACTCTCACTTGCCTTAGCAGTATGGAATCGGAGCTAGTAGCAGCTACCGTCTGTGCTAGGGAGTTGCTATGGACCCTTGAACTCTTATCCGAACTGGGACAGACTGGCCCTCCATCTCTGCCTCTCCCGCTATGTACAGACAGCCAGTCTCTTGTCGCCCTCGTCCATAAACTTGATCTCGGGGCACGGTCCAAACACTATGTGCGCAAACTATGGTTCCTCCGTGACCACGTACAGAACGGGAAGCTAGAGCTGAAGTACACCCCGAGTGAAGATTTTATCCCAGATATCTTCACTAAACCCATTAGTACGGTCCGTTTGTGCAGGTTCTTGGGAGAACTATCCCTTCTGCCAGTGCCAGGTGTATGAAATGTTGTTGTTGTTTGATTTTGGATTGCCACTATAACCTCACTAACATAGATCCTATGTGTTTAGCCCTACAATACTGCGTAGACTGGCGCTGCTAACTTATGGTTTTCCTCTTGATTCACACTCTTTGATTTTGTGTTTTTTTCTAGCTCTTGATTTATGCTATGTGCTATTTTACATTGTATGTTCCTTGAAACTTCCTCCCCTGAGGCGTTTGATCGGAATCCGCCGCTCTGCAACCGTACGGACCTACCCCTTCTCACGACCACGAGGGGGGAACACAGCCAAGAGTAACAGGACGTACTCAGCCAAGAGTAACAGACTGTCAGAATGTGTTTATTTGTATTTTTTTATATGTCTGTGCTCTTTTACCGTTCCCTTTACTTGTCTGCTCTAATTGTTGTTCGTGAGCAGGGGATTTATCGTAACTAAGTCAATTGAATGAACCATTGCGTGAAAAACAACTTATCAGTCTCGAGGGGGAAATGTCAGGCAGTGTCCTTTTCCACTTGTGCCTGGGGCTGTTGCCCTTTGGCCCTTTGCCTTACATCAAATTTAAGCCCTGATAAGTTTTATTCTTATTGTTCCATTCTCATTGTTCCCCTATGCAATTGTACTAGCTCCTAAGAGACCATTGTCATGGTGTGTTATTGTGTAACTGTTTTTTTGTTTACTCTCTTCTCCTTCTTGGTTCCTTGGGGAAAAGTCCTGTCTTACCCAAGTTTGATCATGTCCTGAGTAAAGAGTATCCATGTATTTGCCTATCCCATTTGTAATGGGAGTTGTTTTGAAGTTGTCTGGATGACGAAAAACGCCCCATCCATGTATCCACCCCCTTCCAATTTTCCCTGACGAAATTGTTGTCACCGACCGTTGGAATCCGGATCCCTTTGGAAGGGTTGGCCGACCCATCTGTAAGTGTATCTGTTCCATTTGCTTCTTTTCATGCAACTTTCCATGTGTTGATAAACATTGCCAATGCTAGATTCCCGAGCCTGTCGATGTAATGTTCATGAACTTTGTGTGTTTGCTCCTGAAATGTTCCTGCCCCCAAACCGATTTTTTTTCACAATGTTATGCTAGAGGCGAATAAATCCTAAGGAGGAAATTCCAGTCCCCAACCTTGATGCCTTTTCATTTTGACTTTGTTTATGGAGATAGTGCTAGCTCGATCCACGGCGCAGATGTACCTCTGACTGTTTTATTTGTATAACGTGCGGTGGGGCCGTACCAGCTACGGCGGCTCGACTCCACGGGTTACACCGTGATGCCTCCCTTTAGTTGGGACTTCGGGAGCATAATCAGCCAGTTAATGGTATTAGGGAGTAAGCACGAAGCCCAAATTTGCCCAATACTTCTGGTTATGCTGTTGGCAGCAACACAAATCCAATAGCAATCTGCGAGAAGCATGATTGTCTGTCAGTCATCACTACCTAAAGTTCCTAGAGCATCACTACCTAGATCATTTACCTAGGTCATCACTACGTAAAGCAGTACCTAGAACATAAGTATCTAGATAATTACGTAGACCATCACTACCTAAAGCAGCACCTATAGCATCAGTACCTACATTATTACTTAGGTCATCACTGCCTATAGACGTATCTAGGTCATTAGTTATGGTTGTGGGCAGAGGTATTGAACTCGTGACTGGACATTTTTGATAATCACCCTGAAAAAGTCTTAACTGTACATGAAGGTCCAAAAATAATCTGGTCCTCCGTCACAAATAAGTATGCTTTTCTTATGCCTACTGAGACTACTCGAGATCACATCTCTAGCCAAATTTAACTAGTATTACTGTGAACAGAAGACTTTGCTTTCTCTAATCCCTCAGGAAAAAATGTAATTCTATTTGACCATAACTACCACAAATTGTTATTTTTAGATGCTATTTTGAGACTTTAGTTTGAATTTTTAAAATTGCTGTAAAACGTGTTACACACACCGTGTTGTAAAGCATATTTTTACGAAATTCCATTACAAATGGCTTTAAGTGATGTAAGCCATTCTTTTTTTTTTGGGCGGTTATTTTGGGCCACCATTTTGAATTTCCACCAAACTTGAATGGGACCTTTCTTGATGAATGTGTTGTTTGGAATATTCAAAAGTAGATTATGTTTAGTGTGATTGTCTTCTGTCAATGATGGCATAAGAACTTACAAACTAACAACTTCTATTGAATGCCATTTTTGTCTGCATTTTGAAATTTTAGTAACAGTATAAAAGTAACAACAGTGTAAAATTTCAGCCTTATTTCAAGGAAGACTCCTACGTTATATTCAAATCGCATCACGGTTTGGCTATAATTGACGTAAACGACTTTTTGGTCGCCATTTTTGGCACCATCTTGAATTTTCACAAAAGTCGAATGAGACCTTTTTGATAAAAATGTTAACTAGTTTGTGTTTCTGAGGAAAGGTTTAAAAAATATAAGCCCAGAATAATTTTTTGGCGCTATTTTGGTCTGCTATTTGGAATTTTTAGCAACATCAAGAATATATGTCGTTCATCCTTAGGGACCGGTCATTATGAATCGCTGGGGGGGTTGGGCAATTTTTTTTACACAACACAACAAATCCTGACCTTCCCGGCGGGGGGGGGGGGGGGGGGGGGGGGGTGACCCCCCCCACACACTAGGACAAACAATTTTCAGCCCCTCCCCACCTTCCCATAAAATATGCAAAAAAAATTACAACTACGCATCATAGGCTTTTGTTAGTAAAAGGTCGACGTTCTGTTCTTCCATAAGCTAGCAACTCTGACACTTTTTGTTTTTACGTGGGAAATACAGTCACTGTCTGTCAGCACATCTTCATCACTACCATCAGTTCTGGCTTCACTACTAGACATGCAGCCTCCAAATTCTTCGAGGTCAATGTCATCGTCAGAATTCAAATCACTGTCTGGCTCTTGTAAGCTTACTTCCGGAAGGTCAACAAGCGACTGACGCAGAACATGTGCAGAAATTCTTTCTATTTTGTCACTCTTTTTGCCACTTCGGTACAGCTTGTGGTGGCTAATGTATATTTCATGTTCTGGTACCGTGAGCCTCTTAAGTTCTCCATCAATAGTTAGAGCCAGCCAGTTGTAATCATTGTAGGTCTTTTATATTTTTTGCTGGCTCACCTGTTAATGCTCTTTTAGTCGAATATCAGCTGTTCTTTCTAAGATTTGCAGGTGAGTCAGGAATTGCCTACACAACTTTTAATAGTCGCGAAAGAGACAATATAACACATAGTATGTGGTTTTGTAAAGTATTTTTCTTTTTGCCCTTACGCATTACAGCCACAGACTGCTCAATTTTTTGACCCCCCCTTCCTTAGCTAAAAAAATGTGGCCCCCCCCAGGTAGGGTGAAAAAATGCCCCCCCCCCAGGATTACATAATGACCGGTCCCTTATATCAAGGAATATTTATATCGTATTTCGTTCGAATAGCTTCATGCAGGTTATC
>JAHWFP010184709.1:30958-42495 GCA_023313725.1 Lithobius niger | reverse complement strand
ACAGTATATCTCCCTTCTTCAGGCATTATCGTCCTGGTCTCGTATGTTGTTTTTCGTGTGATTGTGAAAATAAGCGTCGATATAAGGAAACTAAGCATACTTTTGGATCACTCTCATGAGTTACTGTATTCAAAGTAAATACACCACAAACATTTTTCCGTGCTAATAAAGAAGAGAATTATCCGCCAACTGATGATAGCACTACAAAATAATGTCTAAAGGCTGAAAAAGTAATGGTGGGGAGTAAACAGTAACGTCTGTCAGGTTATTGAAATGAATATTTCTTTTCAAGCATAAGCATAAGCTGTGTCGGTAACCAAAACCGAACCAACACGTCTCAAATGTCGGTTTCTACTTCGGATTTTTTTTAAGAAGACGTGAAAAAGTTACATGACAACTTTGCATAAATATGTGTAAGTATGATGCATCGACGGTTGAACCTTTATTTATCTCCGTGCACAAAAACACAGTTGCTACAGGTATTTAAAGTTAGTGGTAATTGCTAAGTTTTATCCCAAATGTAACGTCTCCTTCCTTCCTTTTCCCGCATAACTAGTTTTGGTTAGTGGATCATAAACCCGTCCTCGTGACTCAATTCACCTAGAATGGTGCATCGATAAACGGCGGTACAACTTTTTTCTGAACTAGCATATTAGACAAGTACCGAATAAAAATGTCAGCAACATTTATTCTGTTGAGATGTCAAATTAAAAAAGAAGAAAGTATTGCCTACATCACTTTCGTTGCAATGCAAGCCGCTTGTGTTCCTGGACAAACAAAGAATCAAAACTTCTGCATGTGCACTGGAAAAATGTCAACATAGCGTCGTTCATGGTGCATTTTCGATTATTTAATACATCAATCATATAAACAATGGCTATGCATGCAGAAAACGCTAACACAGAAACACCAAATCTGCCATCATGCTTGCTAATGCTGGCAGTGCGTGAACAATTGTATCAATTGTTAACATTTTTTTGGGGGGGGGGGGTGGAGCAAGGAGAAACCAAAACCGAGGTCCTCATTCGTAAATGACGAAACCAAACCGATTCATGAAAAATCAAACCAACACAGCACTAGTGAGCACTAGGGCTGCACACAGTGATACAGCTTTTTGTCACTCCAACACCGATACTGGTAGGATAGCAGGAGTCAGATACCGATACTGGATGTTACTTTTTATTGTAAAAAAATGAGACCAATGCTCATTTTACCTTTTTCAGTTTGATTTAGGACTTGAAGTCAATGCTTATAAAAATTTTTCAGATTTATGCCTCTGTTTGTATATTTTGTGCTCTATTAATGTCTTTTTGAAAATTGTTTTTGTTAAATCAAGCCACATTTATACACACGCGAAGCAACAGCGTGACGCGAAAGAAATTACACACAACAAGCGCGTGAATGCTACTTGTGCATAAACGCTTGTAACGCTAGGGACGCTCAAAAACGCTAAGTGCAAGGAGCGAAAAGTAGTTAACTGTACGCAAAATCAGAAACGAGAAATTTTCTACTATAGTTGGTTCTTTTACGCATACCTAAAATCTGTAAGTAACCTAATTAAAACCAAACTACCAATAAAATTCATTAAAAAACACTACCAGTTTTCTAAGTTTCATTTAGTTTATGTTTGTTACATGCATTTGTGTTGTGTTAATCAGTGGTACATATCGAGGCACAATCACTTCTGCTGAATGAATTTCTTTAATTTTTCCAGACAGTACAAGCAATTGTCGCATTGTCGCAGTTGTCTTTGCAGGCTTTATTTTAAACTTGTGGCTTTTTTCCAAATTAACAAGTTCGTAAGATTTGGCACTACCCTCCTGACAGGTGATTGGCTCTTTCGTCATGACGTCACGCTCGTTCGAATTGCCTGCCCCAAGAGAAGCGAAGGCGATAGATTTGAATTTATGGCGTTCGCTTGGCTCTTCTGGCATGCTAGCAAGCTCGCGAGGGTTTGCTTGGTCGCTTCGCACGTGCATGCATGGCATAAACAGCACTTCGCCTGTCCATAAACCAGGTTTAACTTGCGAACGACTCGAGCTACGAGCTTGAAGTAATCACCAGTTGAAAGCTCTTGAAAACACAGTTAAAATGACATATTAGAATATCTAAAATCGGTAAAGTTTGGGGAAAGTTATCGAATAATGAGGTTTCATCGATACTACTAGCCCAAATTTTCTGATACCGAAAATTGGTGCACCCCTGCTAAGCACGTGGGTACGAACCAAATCACAATTTATTGCATACATCTGAATATTAATTCTGTGAAATCGACTGCTTCGGTATGTGTTTGAGAGATTCGGTACCAGCCGATTCATGGAGTCCACCATTAATTTCCAAATTTTAAGCAAGGTTACTTAGTACCACAAGATTGATCGCTGGCATGCAAGTGCACTGTCGTCTTTGGAATAAAAAAAAACAAAGTGTAAACAATGTAATCTCTGTATCTAATCAATGAAAATCATGGTCTTTAGTCCCACAATATTGCACTAGTTTACTTCACATTGCTTTAAGTTCAATATTTTCTGAAAACCTACCCAACAAAAAGAAAGAAAAAATATCTGAAGATGTACCCAGATATCGGTCGGGAGGGAGACAAAAAAACAACAAATGAATACACCACTAAATTTACCTGACATCAAATTTGTGCGAATCGGCATAGTAAGCAAAAGGTTTAAAATGCTGATCAGGTTCCTTTTTCACAATCCAGTTGCAAATACTGTAAAACTTTAAGGGAAGGGGAGGGGGGAGCTACTTGACTTCGAAAGTTCATCATGGATTACCCTTAAAATTATTACCCGTGCGTTTGTGTTTGGCACTGTGTACAGATAGCCCAATTCGACGAACGCCAATAACCAGAAACTGCTTGACCTACTCGACCAGATGCCTAAGGGTAACTTCATCATTGCGGGCAACTTTAATTTGCGCGGCATCAATTGGGATACCCTCACAGCGCTGAAGGGGAACCTTTTCTGGAATGTGTGCTCACCAAAAACCTTTCTCAACTTGTCTGTAGGCCTGCTAGGGGTAATTCCATGCTGGACCTTGTGCTTTGCTCTGATCCCGACTTGGCGGAATCCATCGATCATATTGGTAAACTTGGTCACAGTGACCACGATATTCTTCTGGTGCGTCTGTCAACCTATCATCCCTCTATTTGTAAAGCCAGCACGCGTTATAATTACACCCAACATGTCTTGCCAACTTGCGCCCTGCATTATGATGTGACCTCCATGTGGCACGGCTTCACCACTGAGACCCTCAACTATCTCCAAACGTGCAGCTTCGCTCGCATTGTCCCCCAAGTGGCTGACCTCACTAACTTTCAAGGCCTTAAAAGCTTAGAAACAGGCTTTGGTCACATTATCGGCATTCTGGGAACATCCTTTATCTTTCTCGCCATAACGAAATGAACAAGAACCTCAAGAACAGACTGCGGTGGGAAAAGGCAATTACGAGTCACGCATTGTGGCCGCTACTAAGAATTCGCCTAAATCTTTTTTCCAGTACGCCAAATCTGCACAGAAATCTGCTCCCAGCATTGGCCCCCTGCTTGACACTAAACAGCAGTTAATGGGCATCATTTGTGGCAGTTAATGGGCATCATTCAAAGGCCATGCCTGTAACAAGCGGTACAATTCAGGGTTCGGTTTTGGGATCCTTACTGTTTCTACTTATTTCAACGACTTTGGAAACTCCTCGTCCTGTTTCATGAACATGTTTGCTGACGATTCAAAAACACGCACTATTCTTAACACTGGAAATGAAAGCACTGACCTTCAGCACGGTTTAAATAGGATGCATGTATGGTGCAATACATGGAAACTCTCGATGCACCCCGAGAAAACGGTTGTGATGCATTTGGGTCGATGCAACCCTGAAAGGGACTACTTTTGGGGAGCGTCCCTGCTTCCACCCATTAATCAAACAGTGGACCTGCGAGTTATCATTGTAACAACCTAAAATTCTCCGCTCACGTTGCCTCCACTACCAAGAAGGCCAACATGGTCTCCCTTACGATCCGCCGGCCTATTTCTTCGCACCGTCCGGAGGTTTTCATGAAACTGTTCCTTGCTCTCGTTCGACCTATCCTCGAGTACGCTACTGATCTGTAGCGCCCTTTAAAAAAAATAGGATCTCGGAGCGCTCGAGCGGGTGCAAAGACGGGCTACTAAGTGTGTTTCAAATTTGTCTGGCATCCCATATCAAAGACGCCTGCAAATCCTAAAACTGCCTTCCCTGTGGTGGAGATTCGTTCGAGGTGCCACTATAACCCTTAACAAGATTATGCAACAGGGTTACGGAGGGCCAATTCTTCGCTCTTACTTCTTGGTTAATACCCGGGCACATACGAGCAGCCATCCGCTGAAACTCACGGTTGAATATCATCGACACGAATGGGCACGTCACACCTTCTTTGCCCGGGTTATTCACATTTGGAACGCTCTTCCGGAACCTGTTGTACTTGCCTCAAGCACCAATGCCTTCAAGAATGCCTTCGATAAGTACTTCGCTGGTGCACCAGAACTTGTGTACTTTTTCGACTAGGCTTGCGGTCCATTGTGCCTTTTGCTGTTTTTTTCTTTTTTTGTTATTTTATACTCTCTCAATGAATTGTTTGAGGTCGTTGGCGGTGTTAGTTGTTGTTGATTATTCTATCTGTCTTCGGTTTTTTTTTATTTATTTTTTATTAATTATTTAATTCGCATTTTGTAATGCACGGAAGGGGCGATTTAATGCTGCTCAATTAAAGTTAAGTTAAAGTTTCCTTCCTGGAAAAATCCTAGATAACATTTGAAATTTGCGAACTTTTCAACATGTTGTTTAGGAGGTGTTTAGTGAGTGTTAAACAACTTCGTGGTGGTCACAGTGTAATTTCTTGGACCCTTGATAGGGTGCTGGGGCAGAAAGTAAGACTGTACCGAAGCCAATGAACTGGTAATCGGCAGCTCGGCTAGCTTTTTATCATATGTAACCGAGCCAAGCCAAGCCTTTTTTTCCCCTTTGAGAGACACTCATGACACATGATTCATTAAGAGCCCATCTATTTTCATTTCACACTTTCCCCGAGACACTGGAAAAAAAAAAGTAAATATTCTAATGAAATAAGCATTTTTTTAAAATACTGTTTTATAGCGTACGTGACCAGCCCTATGCTAGGGATCAATCATTGTTTTAAGATTTCTTTCCAGACAATGCTCAGTAGCACAGTTCGGCTTGGCTCGGCAAGCAAGTCATTTTGAAATCAATTGGTTCGGAATCAGCTTGGGGAGAAGAATCCCGCTCGCTACAGCATTACCAGAGTCCTAGGAATGGCCTAAACTCTTACACACGATAAAAATGTAGGCTTGTTAACTTGCTTTAATCATCCAGTTTTTTTAATGATCCATTTCAGTACAGATTAAAAAAAAATAAAAGTGTACTACAGTGATCGTATTAACAAGTGGAGAGCAGCGTAACTTAGTAGGAAGAAAATTCGGACAGACAGTAAAACTGGCCTATCAGTTAAGGTTTGAAGATCTTCTTAAAGAATATGACAAGGCTTATCAGTGTTCTAATGTGGTACTGTATCACCATTTCTGCAACATTGTATTTCTGTTTTAAAAGGTAATAGTGTTGTGACAAAGCCTTGATTAAGATTTTTTTGCTGAGCGTAAAACATTGCTCTCATAAATGGTCAAGTTCAAATTGCATGCTTAGGGGCAATATGCATTAAGAATAGAATTTACAGGGAATTCTTGAGAATAGGAATATATAAAGTACAATTTTTTTTAACAATAAATATTTTTATTGATTAATGCCACATGAGTGACACGACTTTTAGAGTATTTTCTAAAATATTAGTGTTACGATCAGTAGCCATACACAACACTTAGTAATGACTGTATTTAAGGGCCTGGCAATGTGCTTCCAGATGCTAAGTATGCGCAATTTTCTCATCTGGTCTGCACTAAAGCTAGCCTCAACAGAACGGATGGACTTGAGCACGGTCTTCAAGTATCATGAACAGACAAGTATACTTCTGCAACACTCGTACATTCTAACTGCAAGCACTCCATTCTAACTGTCTAATTATTTTTTCTCCAGTTCGGTAAAAAAAAAATAACTCTTAACCCCACCCATTCCCCCATTTGACAGTAATGACCAGTCCCTTGCTTGCACCTTAGAAATACTTTCGTACCTTACCAAAATTATTCCCGCCCGTAGTTACATTTAAAAAAAAAATCTTTTTAATTTATTGAGCCACAAATAATTTCTGCTAACTGTAGCGCTGAAACTACTCACATTTTCCTGCTTCAGAGTGGGATCAACAATGATCATTCCTTCACTGTCAATTGCACAAGCGACAGCAGCAACCAAACACTTCATTTCAATACCGGCATCCATCAGTGCCAAACAAGCAGCATTTATGCAGCATGCCAGGAGCTGACTATAATTAAGGAGATAACAAAATAGACGAACCAAAACTCGATGTTAACAGTACGTAATACCATAAATCGCCTATTAACAGCCCAGGCACAGCTACACCTCACCCCCTAAACCTACACCTCATCCCCTGCCCATGATTTTAAGGGCAGAAATCATGAAATTACCTAGTTACAGCTGTAACTAAGTTTAAAAATGTGCATACGAGCAAAATTCAAAAGGATGCAATGCTCAATCTGATGTAGGCCAAGCAGAAAACGACGACGAGTAGAGAAAGCTGACGAAGACAGACTGCGTTATTCCACACCAAATTGGAAGGAAGAGTGTCTGTCGAAAATTACTAACAACGCAAATCGTTGGATTAACTTTTGAAGTAGAGTTTATGAATATTTTTAAACATGATTTCAGTGCTTCGAAGTAGCAAACCATACAGTAACTAAGTTATTTCTCAAGTTTTGACCTTAAATCATTTTATATAATTTTTCTGCTAGAAATTGACTGAAAGCTTCATACATTCAAGGAAATCAATGTTTTATCCTCTTAAATCGTGGTTTTTCCGCAACAAAACTCGGAAAAATTCCGGAAAAAAATTACCGCCCACTTTCATAATCAAAACAACAGCTTCGTCCAGCGAATTTTTGATAGCTTGAGCTATCTTCTTCGGGCCTCAAGGATATAGCTCGGACTTTTTACATTTTCCACTCCAGTTCGATGTATCTTCTTCGGGCCTCAAGGATATAACTCGGACTTTTTACATTTTCCACTCCAGTTCGATGAACTATCGCATTAATTTGGCTGCTAACGTTGTCTCCTATATTTGTGCTGCAGGCCTATGAGGCAACGTTGCCGGCCAAATTCAAATGCGATAGTTCGCCGAACTGGAGTGGAAAATGTAAAAAGTCCGAGCTATATCATTGAGGCCCGAAGAAGATAGCAGCTCAAGCTATCGAAAATTCGCTGGAAAAAGCTGTTGTCTTGATTGTGAAAGGGCGCGGTAATTTTTTTTACGGAATTTTTCCGAGTTTTGTTGACATTATGGCATTTCACAGTACAAACATTAACGATGTTTTTAAAGATTTTTCTGCACCAAAATTAACTAAACTCTGCATACATAAAGCAAACTAAACACACTAACTAGTAAACTAATAAACTTAAATTCCTTAACAAATAAGGTATTGTGTTAGTGCTAGACTGAACCCAGATCATGTACGTGAATGATCGCATAAACACTGAACTTTCGCAATAGTTAGGCCTAAACAGTAACTTCCCCATTATTTTGCTTAACTTCCCAATGAAGTGTCAAATGGCTTTTACACGAAAACTTACTTAGCTCAGCTACCCCTGTAGCAGTATCAGAGTAACGTGCTATAGGAAAACTGCTGTGGCCAAATTTCCCAGAATTTAATATTCCAATACCTGACAAGAACTTTCCACTGGTGGAAGAATCACATCAGAATTTGTTTAAAGCACTGGGAAGTTATTTAGGGTAAACCATAAAACACAACCGACATATCTATAAAAGAAAAGCCGTGCAGATATTTTTTTGTGACACAATTAGTGTTGCAGTCTGTGACAAAGTTCTACTACTAGGTGAAACTACTAATCAATACAGCAACGATATCAAAAGAAAGTACTGTTTACGCAAAGGATACACTTCCCGCATTGTGAACTTCTTGAAGGACAATTGTAACACTAGTTCTAGGGTGCAGTAGAGACAACAGTATAGTGTCACAAGTATTTCGGATGACGCGTTCACGTAACTTATCTTGACATCCTGGAAAAACATGAAACCGTAACAAACATTAGATGAGTTAAACCCTAATTAATCCTAAATTATGGCACCAACCAGGGTCTTATAAAACTGATGAAACTACCATTGGCGAGGCTTTTTAAGATCAGCTTAACACCAACTACATGCTATCAAAATTATATGATAAAAACACCTGTTATTATTAAGTAATTTACTTAAGTACTACTCTGAATCACCAACTATATAGGCTACATGGTGGCGCAAGATCCAGACAACAATACTGTCAACAGTTACCATTAGGACTGCGAAAATCGGAACTTTCGATTAGATTTAGAATTTATTACATTGTCGAAATCGAATCAAATCCGTCCAAATCAAAATCGAAAATTTCTATTATCGTGGCGTAACAAGACTTAACGATTAACGTGATTCCCATCAAGTAACAAGATTCTCATGGAGTAACAACATGAATTATTTTCGATTTGTTGAAATTTTTTCAATAAATACACTTAAAGTTGAACATAAAAATTAGAATCAAGTAAAACATTAACTTTAGTCAAAATTTGTAATTTGTTTTATGTGGCAATTATGTACGGTACAATGTATTGTTAAGCATTGCTAAAATAGTGCAGGCATTGCCCTAAAATTACAACAATAAGATTTCGTTTAGTAAGTTTAACAATCAACTAATGGGCAATATTTGCACAATGCATGAAGTTATTAGTTTGACTAAATAAAATCTTAGGATGGTGCTATTCCAAAAAAAAGGGAGGGGGGGTAGGACTAAGGGGAAGATGGAAGCTTGCTTTCTAACTTTGTGTTAATACCGAAATGTAGTTTTGCGTAATAAATGAGCACACAATTCAAAGTTTAGTTTGCAAGTATTGGAGTAACATTAGCTTACAGGAATGAATTACTGAAACTTGATAATTTTTTTTCAAAGGCTAGCCCTTATAGATACAAACTGAAAAACAAAATAGTTAAAATCGATAAAGAAAAAAATTGAATTTTGAAATCGAATAATAAATCGAAATCGAGGTGTTCTTCCCCAAAATCGACAGAAATCGAATCGAACCCAAAGTATTAAAACCGCACGAACATTTGTGAGTGTTTCCCGGCGGTGGTAACTGTGCATTGTTTTCTGGAGATGTCTATTAAATACCACTGTTATCCCAATTTACCGTTTTTTTCTGTGGTGCAAGCGCTCACCCTGTTAAATGCTCCAAGGTAACAATACAGTTTGTTAACACCGTTTCATTAAATTATAGTATTTCAGCTACAAACTAAAACCTTCGTAAATTTAATGAAAGCAACTTTTTATCCGTTAGGGAACGTTTGTGTCACATTTTTCGAAAGTTTGCTGAGGCCAGAAGACGAGTTCTTTTGCTGAAGTTTCAGTTTGTAATAACCTCCAAAACTGTAGTTACGAAACACTGCATGATTAGAAATAAGATTAAACTGTGAGTGCAGCTTGAAACGTGAAAACTTGTGTTTCGCTGGGACAGATTCATGTTGAAAATGATAAAGTTGGATATGTCAACCAGTCTGAGTTTTGAAGATGGTTCTTCTTCCTCAGCTCGGCACAATTTGCTAAAGCAGCACGGTAGCAGCTTAGAAAATTACAAAAACCATCTTTTTCAGACTGGGTGGGGATGACAGGTCTAACTTTGTCATTTTCATCTGTGGATTATGTTGGATTTTGGAGGAGTGACGATCTAATAAACTACATTTTTGAATAAATGAGAATACAGGCAATGGAACGCTAGATCGAATCCAGATCAAATACGGAGATCGCATAATCACACTTTTCCATGATAAAAGAGTCAACGCTCTCTCTGGACAAAATAAGATTAGAAAATAGCTTACGTTTGCAAAGCTATTTTCTTTAATGCAGACTGCTTGCTTCGTTTTTCCCCGATTTTTGCCAAAATCACTGCACAGGCCCATGGGTGTTTCAGGTATTAAGACTACAGTGTACCACATTTACTCACAATGAGCCACTACCAAAATTCAAGACCACTTGAATAAAATTCCCACCAAGCCTTTTTGTTTTTTCCCTCCAGATTTAAGACTTTTCAGTGAATTCAAGGCTGTGTGCAAACACTGTACCAAGTCTTCTTTAGCCTCCTAATCTACCTACCTGGTAAACCAACTTTTGGTTTGTAGACAACTTCAATTAGAGCCTTCGTGATCAATTCTTTTTGGAGTCGCACTTCAGCAGGCCCGTACACAGCTGCCTGCACAACAGTTTCTCCTGGCAGAAACAAAAAAAAGTTTTTGATTGAGAGACACTTAACTGTGACTATGTGTCTAGTTGCCTACACACTCTAGCATGACAGCTCAATAATGGGACAGGACCACGGAGGCAGAAAGGGGTGCGACGTGCGACTATGTCGCAGATAATCTGGCGCAGTCGCAGACAAAACGTGCCTTTTTGACCGACTTTCTGCTGCTTCGTCAATTTTTGACCGATTTGGACATCCCGATACACCATTTCAATCTTCTCGACGAGACCTTTCTTTCCGTTTATGGAAGAGCCAGATCAATAGGATAAAGCACTGAAAAGTTATTCAGTAATAACCAATAAATGTGTGGGTAACATACGAAAAAACAGATTAGCTGCAGATAATTTTTCCCCAACAATTGGTGTCGCAGACAGTGACAGAAAACTCTGCTTCTGGGGACAGGACACTATCAATGCTAAACGAATAGATGTCAACACTTTTGCAATGCTGGACGTACGTCCAACGCCGCTTTTACAGATTGATGAAAAAATACTGGTAAGTCCTTGAGTAAGTAGCAATTGCAACAACAACCATACTAATACATCCATTGGCAATGGCTCCCAGCAACCCTTTCTAATATCAATCCAGTAACAGTCGCAAATTGGCTGGTAGATCTTAGAAAGCTCTATCATAATTTCTACTGACCACATACCAAAAGTGATTCATGGTTTCTCAATTTATACATTTACGAATTGTACAATTTTCTTTAACCCCAGTAAAAGTATTATTGCAGAAAATACTATCGTGTAGTCCTTATAACTCTCAAGTCTAACGCCGTAAACCGTTCGTCTTTGGCACGGTTCCCGAGATATTCCCAGCTGAAGGAGGTCATTCTCGAATGTTAGTCACCGTTTTGGCAAGTAGGGCTAAATTCAAGTTGCCAACTGTTGATTTTCATTCACCAAATGACGAGGGGCGACCGACATTCGAAAGGGATGGCTTCAACCCTCTCCAATGTTGGTCGCCACTCGGTCGGTAAAAGCAAACAAACAGCTAGCAACTTGAATTGTCCTACTCGCCAAAAAAGACGACTAGTACTGTAATAGAGAATAACACCGAAACAATGATATATCATG
>JAHWFP010184709.1:0-25958 GCA_023313725.1 Lithobius niger | reverse complement strand
AGCCACGCGCAGTCATGTGTCCGCGCGCTGCCGTCGCGAGATTCGGCTAGTAATACTACAACGTCACTTCCGCCCTCGTCTTCGCATGATCACGTCGTGAACGACGTCTGGCCTAGCACTGACACGAATTGCGGGTCACGTGACAGCATTGACGTAAAGACTGTGTCGTCACAACCGGGAACAATGAAACGTCATGGTTATTGTGGGCGCGCAAACGATCACATACGTGCGGGGCGCAGTAAAATAAGTTAGCAATATTCAACAGAAAATCTCATAGACGCCGCATCGGTAGAGATTGACTAACGGTAAATAAATAAAACTTTGGGGCCGTACTTGATGTGGAGGATCGAGACAAATTGCACTGGGAGGAATGCCCTTTTAAATGTCAGGCTGCCTGAGTGGCGAATTGAATCCACGACATATGAAAAGGCCGACTCAGTATGGCTTGGTAGTAGGACTACAACCTTTGGTTTCAGAGGTCGTGGGTTCAATTCCCTGTTCAGTCTAGCATTTAAAGGCGGGTTGCCACCAAATGAAAGTCTGCAGCATGTAGCACCATTGAGTTCTAGCCACGTGCCTCCTTAATTATTGAGTAAAAATTTGGTACATCCTCGTGCACCTGGGAGCAAGCCGTAAAGATTAACGATTTTACTGCCACTAGATGGCGCCACAGTATTTTCTTTATTATATTCTACCATGGCGCAATCCAGTGGCAATAATATCGCTAATCTTTACAGCTTGCTTCCATGTGCACGAGGACGTACGAAATTTTTACTCATTAATGAAGGCGGCACGTGGCGTGTTTGTTGTGCAAACGCTAGAGAGACCTACGTAGCGGTGGACGGCGCTATATAACAAAACATTAAAGATACACGGCCAAAGCAAAATGCTTGTGAGGATGGAAGGAGAGCATGAATGCAATCAGATCATGGGTCTTTGGTCCGTTTATCGCAATCGGTTTTCCATTTAATTATGTTGGTGCCGCCTGTAAGATGGCTGGGAAGAGAGTTCCAAGTGGTTATTGTGCGAACACTGAAGAATTTTTGTCGTATCAGAGTCCTAGCAGATGAGAGCTACAATTTCGGTTTGCGACTCCGTGTCGTAGTGAAAATGGCACATTTAAACGTGTCTTCGCACCATCTTGAGTCAAGGTTATTAACATATTTGAAAGTTTCCAACAGGTAAAAACGAGGTCTCCTGTCCTCAAGGGAAGTGAGACAAGTGTCTAAGGGTGGCCGCACACCAAATTAGACAATTGCCTTGCGACAAAACGTCGCCTCTGGTGGAGAGACCCCGTCAGACGAAACTAGAAGGAGCTTCGGTTTGTTGTCGTGAGACGCCTAAAGACGTCTCGCGACAACGTCGCATCCGGTGTGTGGCACTCAGCTCATTGCTATGGTTTTGGAAACCTCTGCAACGCTCTGAGACAGGTTACGACACAATGTCCTGTCGTGAGACCAAATGTCGAATTTGGTATGCGGCCACCCTAAAACCTTCCTGGTAATCCACGTTTTTTTTTAACTGGGTTGGTACCTTGGATACACGGCGTTGAATAGCCTGAATAATTTTCTTGTCCTTAACAAAATGTGGATTCTACACCTGGACACAGTAATCCAGGTGGGGCCGGATGTAAGTATTGTATAGAATCCGCATGGTTCTTCCATCAAAACAGCGGAATCCCCTCTTGATTCTTCCCAACATCAAATTTACCTTGCTCGCTGAAATACGGCACTGTGTGGCGACCTTCAAGTCTCTGGTAAATGTAATGCCTAGCGACTTAACCTGATCCTGCTTACAAATGATGGTATTATTGATGGTATAATCATATCAAAAACCAAAACTGGTAAAAAGGGCCGCCAAGTTCCGAATGGTTCGGCCCTTCAAAGGAGTGATATCAACACACCAAAACATTCGCCAAGTTAATCGCACCACTTAATAATTCGAAGGTTAAATGAAAACCAGAACATTGCTACTTTCGGTAGCAATGTTCAAGTTTTCATTTAACGTCCAAAGTATTATTCGGTGCGATTAAGTTGGTGAATGTTTTGGTGTGTTGATATCACTCCTTTGAAGGGCCGAACCATTCGGAACTTGGCGGCTCCTTTTACCAGTTTTGGTTTTTGATATGATATCACTCCTTTTTTTAAATTGTGTATTGACTCAACTCCACTACCGTGCAGATGAGTAATAAAGTGCCACATCAACAAGAAATTGGTTTTCAACAATTTGCTACAACTTTTTGCCTATAGGCCGAACCATTCTCAACTTAGTCACCTCTTTATTGGCTTTTGGTTTGGTTTTAATTTTGTTGCAATTTGTTGTATTTAGTTAGTTTTGGTGTGTTGATATCACCCCTTTGAAGGGCCGAACCACTCTAAACTTGGTGGCCTTTTCACCAGTTTTTAGCTTTGTTTTTACACTTGGTGAATTGGACGTGACAATTTCTTTGCAACGTTGTTTAGATTTATCGTGATACACTAGTGTGTGTCTAAACACGCACGTCAGTATGCACGTTCTCATTGTCGGAAGTATACACGTTCTCATCGTCCAATGAGAGACGATGCCGACAATACTAACAATGGTTATAACAATATTTTCGTACTTACGCACCCTCCCACGCCATCCCTGTTACGCCCCCAGGCTCCAAACTATAAAAGGTACGCGTCGTATTGTAGTGCACCCATTCGTCCAATTTCATAGCCTAAAAACCTTCCCGTTATCTGGGAATCGATGAATAATCACCCTATGGGAATTAACATGGGGATGAGCGGACCAGCCAGCTAGTTAGTAACACATATTGAGGGGCAGACTTTGCATTGAAAGTAGCATAGCTGCCATTCAAACACGAGTTAATTTTTGTCAGGTGGGTCATTGCTCTCGATTTCAACACAATTTAGGCTTTTGTACCGCATTATTATTTTTCCGTAAGTACCTGAAATGTGCCCAACTATGCTTCAAGATATAAGACACTGACGCAATGGCGTCGCGCTACAATGGTTTACAACATCGACAATTGAATTAATGTGATGTTTGTTGTGATGTTTGTTGCCTAACTTGGAACGACACACTAGCGTGTGTCTAGAGTAAACCCTGTTTTTTGGTTTTATTTGCCAAGATGAAGGACTGAGCATTTGTAAGCAGTGCCGGAGCAAGGCGTTTGAGCGCCCGGGGCCATTAGTCATTGAGTGCCCTACTCTATCGCTATTATACAGCCGATTGCAACTTTCCCCTCCCACACGCCTCTTCCTAAATCTACCCAAAAATTAACCAATCAAGGTGCCAGAGAGATAATGCCAACACAGTGAAAACACACAAAAACTTGAATTTGGCAACAAATTCTTAATTTTCGGCCTAGTGTTTGGGAGTTATTCACAATAAATATGTTAAAACATTAAAATAGATAGAAGCTGCCATTAATTGAGGACTTCATACAGCTGCAGTCATATTGGATGATTTTCCAACATGGCGGCTGTGTGAAGTCCACAATTTGTGGCAGCTACACTTTTTTTTTTTTGGTTTTAACGTTTTTATTGTGAAAAAGTCCCAAATACCGAGACGAAAATTAAGTATTTGTTCCCAAATTCATGTTCTTGTGAGCTTCTGGTCAGTCAGAGGGCATCTCTATCATAACTACTGCAGTAACTTACAAATTAAGTTTTCAAGATAAATTGTATTTAGGCTAGACTTCGACAAAAGAGCATTATTAAGTTCAACTTTTTTTAAATTTTGTTTTTTGGAGGAGGGGGACAGCATTTTCGGCGCCCCTCCCCCTCTCGGCGCCCGGGGCGGCCGCCCCCTTCGCCCCCCTCTTGCTCCGGCACTGTTTGTAAGCATTAAAAGATTATTTTTTGTTAGTCGCCCATTCCTGAATCGCATTAAGGTCCCTTTGAAGGGAGTCTCTGTCTTGACTGGACTTGATACGTCGATAAATTTTTGCGTCATCAGCAAGCAAGTTCAATAGGTCGTAGATGTACGTACATTGTACAGCAGGAACAGCAGGGGCCCCAGAACAGAGCTCTGCGGCACACCACTGTTCACTTTCGTCCACTCCGAGCAAGTACCAGCGAAACAAACATGTTGCGATTGACCAGATATAAATTCTTTAATCCAAGAGAGAATTTTTCCTTTGATCCCAATGTTGAACAGTTTATCAATAAGTACCCCATGTGAAATATTGTCAGATGCCTTGGATAAGTTAAGGAGAACAATATCACATGGGGTCCCCTTCATCCAAATAGGTGGTTCAATCGTTAACTGTCTCGAGTAAATTAGTCAAACAGGAAAAGTCCCTTGTGAGAGCCGTGTTGATTCTTTTTTAGAAGCGAGTTTGCTTCCACATAATTTGTGATATGTTGTCTGAAAATAGCCTCGAATAGCAGGCCTGGGAGGTCAGACTGATTGGACAATAATTTCTCGTTTCCGCCCGATCACCACACTTATGGATGGGAACAACATTTGATGTTTTCCAGTCTTCAGGTACCTGACCATCCCACAAAGAACTCCGAAAAATAAGCTCAAGCGAAGTGCAAATCTCAGTAGCACAGTTTAAAAAAAAAAAATCAGCGTGGATATCATCAGACCCAGTTGCCTTCTATGGTGATAGCCTGGCAGGGTTCCCACCAAAATACTGAAATCAATTTCCCTGAGTTTTCCAGGTTTTCCAGAGTAGATGAAGTCATTTTCCAGGCTATTTATCGTAATTTTAGGAAGGAATTTTTTCACACCTTTTACCAGTTTTGTGTTTAAAAGGCTGAAGCTTTTACATGGGAAATACATTATTTAAAATCTTAATTTTTTCCCTGAGTTTTCCAGGTTTTTTGTAAAAAATCAAAGAATTCCCTGACAATTCTACCTGAGTTTTAAAGATAGTTAAAATTCCCTGAGTTTTTCAGGTTTTCCAGGTTGGGTGAGATTTTCCCACCCAAATCACAAAGTTCACTAGTCTCGTAAGAAAGCAGAGTAGCATTAGTTTGGTGGGAAAGATATGAAAAATAATCATTAAAATCTTCGGCAATCTCGTAGTGATTTGTGCTGAAAGATTTGTTCTTAAGTTTGATGTGAGTAGGAGTTTAGCAACAGTCAGCAATCATGTGCTCGTGCTGTTCTCTCTTAAGCAACAGCTTCAGATGCCGCTGCTCTGGCTTTGCAAAATGCATCCCATTTGTCTTGTCAAATGCTTTTTTGTAAGTTTCTCATTTACTTTTCCTGTTGATATACCTCTGGCTGTGCTATCGATCCAGCTAAGTTTGTAGGTTTTTTATTTTTATTTATTTATTTTTATATGCGGGGGCAACATTTTTTGTGATGTTGTGAATGAAATTGAGCAGGATGAGGCAGACGTCATGAGTGGTCAAATGTGCGAACTCAAATTCCCAGTCGATACATTTGTAGAGGATTGAAGCTTAATGGCGCGTCGACAGCTAGGTCATTAGCGACATTTATAGATGCTACAGACTTTCGTAGGGTGGCAATCCACATACAAGTCCAAAAGCAAACTTAAATAGGTTTGCATCCGTGTTTATTTAACAGTTTGTGTAGCCTATTTTTAATCATATTCTAAAACGTAAGGCGCGTGCTTTTAGGTGTTGTTTTATGTGGCAAGGAGTTTTTGCGTAAATAATGGTTAGTGTATTATTAATGGCGTCTGGTTAAAGGCCCCTGTTCATATTTCGATAGTGTTGCCCATACTCTAAACACAAGATCCACGTTCCAGATTCTCCGTCATCCAATAGGCTGATGTGGGTCACGTGATCTCGTTTTAGTTATGAAAATTCACGGCGCTGCTGCGAAGTGTTGTTCCTTTTTTTTTTTATTTACCGCTATTTTCTTTTTATACCACGGCTGTGATGTCATGCTAACTCAACGCCTTGCTAAATTTCCGTAGGTTAAATCCCGTTAACCGCGAGTGGAAGTGTGCGTCATCGCAAAAAAGTGTGGGTTATCAAGTTACCCCACACTTTTGTCGATAACACACACTTTTGGCACTTCCGGATCACACGATCGAGAACGCACACACCAACAACCAAATACAGCGTCCAAAAACGTAACGCAATAAAAACGTACAAAAGGAATTACTTTCCAGGATGTCCCGAATGAAATCTTATACCTGCTAACTCTCACATGTCTGGCCCATAACTAAGTTTATTGACTTCGTCTAACTCCTCACCCCCCCCCCCACCTCCACAAACTAAAATGGAATGACCTTCATTCATACCGATACACCTAATAGTCTATTACCGTAATTTTGAAACAATTCTCAAACTGCAAACACACAAAATGAAATACTTACCTATCCCGAATGTATAGCAATGTCATTTTATCCCTGCTGCCTCACAACATATCGAATTATTCGCTCCAAACAGCATCGATAAACAGGAGCTATAAAAAATAGCTTCCAGCTTCCAGCGTGAAACCCTTGCCACCGAATCACCTGTTTAACTCCTCCCCCCCACCACGAAGTTGAGCCAAAGGACTCGTCCGTTTATCACACAATTCCCCCTCCACAAACTAAAATGGGGTGACCTTCATTCATATAGAGGTACTGACTGATCAGTTTTCTTGATGCAATTTTCGCAAAACACAAACACAAACTCGTTTTAATTAAATACGAGTTAGCTTGACGTCCCAACCGTGGTACAAATTATTTATTTTGTGAGATTATGGGGCTTTGCCCCTCGACATATTTGCAGTCTCGCCGGGCAGATCATCGCAGCCGTGGGTTAAAATCGATAACCGTAAGATTCTCACCAATAGTATTACATATTGCTCGAAGATTCTACGGTCTGCATCTAGGAGTCGAAAAGGTGAAACGGCCCCTTTAAGTTTGGCAATTGTTTAGTAAAAATTCCCGAAACCCCTTGGCTACTTATCCAATGTTATTGGTTTACGAAGTAAAAATCCTCAAATAGGACATAGAATGCGTGAAGAAAATTTGAAATAAATCGAACACTGGGTTCAGAAGTTATCGTGGGCACAGCCAAACAGACGGACACTATAATATTCTAACATTGGCTTATGGTGGCAACAAACACAAGTAAGAAAAAAAAAGCCCAGTGTCGTTCTAATAAGCCGAGAAATAAAGAAAAGACAAAATGTATTAGGACACAGTGTCTCTTTAAGGGCATTTGTAAAGGCCAACCTGTTGCTTTATTTAAATATGAGTGAACGCATGGCATTTAACTCCATTCCCTACCCTACCCATCGTTCACTTCTTTTTCGTTCAATCATTTCTTATGTCTCTAATTTTGTACGGGTTGGTTTGCCATACGAAGCACACCCTTCACAGTTTTCGTTATTGTACCGTATTTTGCTCGATTTCGCGGTGAAATAAGGTTGTTATAGCTGAGAAAAATTTACTTTTCCGCGATAAGTTGAAGGGCTGTGAAATTATTTAAGTTTTAAATATTCTTAATCTTAACAGATTGGTATCTTCAGTCCAGCGTTTGTGCATCTTGCGGTTTTTAAATTTTTTATTCTAACACTAAAGTTTGCTACTTAGAGGGCAGCACCAACTGAACCCACTACCACAATGACCAACGCAAATTTACTGATTCGGTCACAAGAGTGCAGCACCGATCAGTAGCATGCAGAAGGTGGAATCGACTAGCTTTCGCTTTCGTTTCTGAGGCTACACTTCTCGACGAAAAAACTTTAAAATGTTTCGGGACAGTAAGAGGTCACTACATTCTCAATCCCAGATTAATATTTAAGCCGTCGACCTCTACCAATCTTCGATAAAACTCCCTGAAGATTAAGAAACCCCTGAAAAACTCGATGTCAGAAAAAAATTTATTATCCGGATGTCATCATGTCATGAGTGGTGTCGACTATGGTGTGTTTGGCAACCACCGAGGGGAAATTCAAGACGGCCCTGGAAAAAACATTTTCACTACGTGCTGACCACCTGTAACCTCTTCCCGAATTTTTCTCCCATTCCCTCCTATTCTCACTTTAGCTACAAAAGTCAGACTTCGTTGTTCCCTACACCCGACATCTGCCCGACATTACTGCTAAGCAAACGTGTTGGCTTGCCGTCGTATTACTTGGGCCGATGACCTTGCAAGTAGTGCCGTTTCGAATTGGAGGAAGCTTTAAAACGGAGCACGTGTTAGGAAATTTTTACTGTTTGTCAACTACTTCAGAGCATGGCTGATGTTAGTTTAAGACCACATTTTTGCGAACAGAATAATTTACAAAGGTCTGATGGTTCAGCATCGTATTGTCAAGGTAAAGGAGCACGATGTATCCATATCACTAAACGCAACGTGGTGGTTGCTATTAAATGTATGGCGTTTGCTGTCCACTAGAGAACGCCATACAGTTTTGGCGGGTTTCAAAGTAAGGTAACTTGCCAGTTGCACGTAGGTAACAACGTGCCATTCTTTACGTTGCCAGAGAAAGGTACAATGGTCAAGTGGTTTTAAAAAGTTCATTGCCGATAATTCTTGGTTCTCGCAAGCTCGTTCGAATCATCGTGACGTCATCTTGTTGACCACTAACTAGGGGCTCGGCGCGACGCTGTTTCGGTTGAGTTAACCCGTAACGACCGAAGACGAGTCACCCAATTAGATTTGTGTGTGGGCTCATGAAGTTGCTAAATTGGTATTGTTATTGTAGAGAGACTTGTTTAGCGATATCGGTGGTGTCCAGATTAATGAAAAACTTTAATTAACAAAAAGAAATAATCAAGGTGGAAGCCAGATTTAGCAAGTTAGGATTCTGGTAGATTAGTTTGGGGGAGGGGAAGTTTAGAAGGTAGCTGGATTGTAAGGCTGTACCGAACGAGAATTTTTCAGCCGAACCGAACAAACCTTAAATAAGCCAAACACCGAACATTACCGAACCGAATAAAAATGTACCAAACCAATCTATCATAAACTAAAATGTAAAAGAACCCAGTTCACAAAGAATCATCAAAGCACAAGTTTCTTAACAAATGTAGGTTTTTTTCACATGGATTTGTAAGTCCATAGATGTTGAAACTGTGTTTAAACATAAAAAAATCTCCACTACTTTTACATTTTGACTTATAACTTCTGAACTGTTACAGCTAGGAATTTGTGGTTTGGACCAACAGAAAGCTAGCGAAAAAACCTTCAAAATAATGTATTCAAATATCAAAATCCATCGATTAAAAGTGAAAATATGTTCGGTTTGGTGTAGTGCCGAACACCGAACCGAACACCCTCTGTTCGGCCATGTTCGGTTCGGTACCGCCTTACTGGATTGTTTGGATGATTGATAAATTTGACAACTCGTAATGTTGCAATTTGCCCAACAACAAGCAGGATGCTGCAACACTTTTTAGACGTAATTACAAAACTTGTATCTTCGTGAAGTCCGATTGGGCGTAGCGGACTGTTGGTAGGGGTATCTTCGTGAAGTATGATCGGTCACAGCAGACTGTTGGAAGGAATATACGTATCTGGATCGTGCTAGCTTGAACATAGTAACTGGCAATCGTAGCTGCAACCTTGTGATTCACTGTCAGTGGTACAAAACCAGGAAAGTCAGTCTTTGTGGCACAATGGACTGACTTTCTTTCTGGCATTTGTCATGAACATGTGGCAGATCATCTGTGCGGCAATGGGATACAAACAAAAATTTGGATATATTTGGTATTATGTTGGATGGTGGGCATCAAACATTTGTATCCCGGATATTGGTAATTTTTTGTTTTAATTTATACTGTGGGCCTATTTATTCTGCACTAGCTGAGCTACCTGGCTTGACCGAACTAATGACCAAATTAAACACATCGGTTAAAAATGAGATTGTGGTAGCTTCTTGCATTTTGAACAAGGCTTAACACTTTCGCTGCTGACCAGAAAAACTTGAAATGTTGTGCAGATAACTTACCTATTTTGACTGTTACATAAAAATCATGTACAAGCTTTTTTAATTGGTTTTAAACAAAAACTTATTACTAACAAGAATTGTACAAGCTTTCTAATGGTGCCAATGATTTGTGTTTACTTGTTTTAAAATTTTGTTGATAAGGCCATTAAAAAAAAGAAAAGTTGGTTCTCAGGCCCTCCCGTACCGATTTTTTGGCGGGAAATAAAAAGAAACGACGCGGCAAAAATAGCCCTAATAGTGAGAAATTGAAATATAAAATTACCATTCTTTTCGTTGAATAATTGTGTGGACACGTGGTAAGAAGCATTACGAGTCAATATTCTTTATTTTACCAAACTAAAAAATAATTACCCAAAATTTATGGAAAAATAGGGTCGAAAAATCTAAAAATAAAATTCCGCACGGATTTCTCGAGAGAAATGCCCGAGAACCAACTTTCTTTTTTCAAGTGGACTAGACACAAGAAAATGTGGTTTTAAAAAAATGAAAACTCCTTGACCGCCATCTTTGTACCAAGTCTCAAGATAGCAAGACTGACCCGACTTAGCTTAGCTACAGCTTTGCAACTGTTGTACTGC
The DNA here is from genome assembly GCA_023313725.1 of Lithobius niger. Lineage (NCBI taxonomy): Eukaryota > Metazoa > Arthropoda > Chilopoda > Lithobiomorpha > Lithobiidae > Lithobius > Lithobius niger. The sequence goes on along the minus strand of JAHWFP010184709.1, from coordinate 15,522 downwards.
ATGGTCATGGCTTCTTAGTGGCAGAAATTAGCACTCTACACTTCAAATTTCACGCGGGGAGCCAACCAAACCTCTTGAATGTCAACACGAGTTGCTCAGGGGCACTGAGCTTATGAACCTAAAAGGCCCCTGAAACCTTGCTATTCTAAACCTAATTAGTAGGGAGTTCGGGGTGTGTGTTTCGAGATTGTGGCACAAGTAGCGATGCTACCCAGTCATTACTGTACTGGATGCTACGATCCAACGCGCAAAGTTTTAAACGTAACAGCAGACGAAACCATCACTTGTATTATGTGAGTTTTGTGGATTACCATAGTGGTTTAAAAATGTTCAGATTCTTACTTTGAAATGTGGAACCCATCGGAAAAACGAAGCAAACATAAAAACAAAGGTATAACACTACAACAGTTCACAACATGGAAACTTCACACAAGATTGACTGGGAACGAACTAAAACCCTAATAGTGTCCAATTCAAACTGACACACACCTAAGAGGCTATTCAACACCACGTCCGACAGAATGCCATGCTGATGAATATCCAGGGACCATCGAACCCAGCCATCCAGTTCCTGCTCTGAAATGAGCTGAGAGACGATCTAAGAAGATGATGGAGAACCAACCCAACTAATATCGGAGGCCGCGATGAAGGCGTGAGTAAGAGCAAGTCTGGTCCTACGAATATTGGAGGCCATGTCTAACAACCTCCGACTTTGAATTCCACAGGAGAAGTAGAAAAGAAAAAACGTTTGTGCGTTATCTGAAGAAGATCGTCCGTTGTGAATTCAATCCCCAGCAGTATTGAACTATCAAAAATCGCCAAGGTAGTGTTACACCTTTGTTTTTGAAATATTCGTGTATGTTTGCTTCTTTTTTCTGTCGTAAGGTAATTGCCGAGGGGCACTGAAGGCAGTAGTAAGCGTATTTGTTATTGAGTATAAGCGGATATTTGAAAGTTGGTTTCTTTAACCTCAGTATTCCAGTAAAATCTATTTTATATTTAGGGATGGGCAATATTACGGTGTTATCGCGGTATACAACACAATCGCAACGCTTTTCGTGTTTCACAGTTATCGCAGATTTGAGCTCGTTTTGTCTTTTTGATATCGGAGCACACCATTGTCAACTATTTCGCTAAATATTGACCGACTTTGACGTTTAAATGCAGCATTTTAACTTTTCGCCAGCTTTCCAATGGTGCAAACCTCCAGTCTCCAGCTTCAACTGTTCTGAAGTTATTTCTAATAAACCACCTATGCCTTAACTTAAATTTTTAAACAAACATGGATTCCAAAGTGATAAGAAATATTGCTGCTCACTCTAATTTTCACAGGACTATTGTCACAACATAAGTGCTTGGCCGTTGATTAATTCATATCAACATTTTCACATCTTCATAGGTCACGAATTATAACAGAAAATGCTTGGATTGTGTACACTTTTTTTTTTAGGTAAGGTGTTTTTTCTGGATGTGGCCTATCTGCGAGTGCAGGTTATATGTGTGACAATATGGTATTTCAAATAGGCTACTTAAAATATCTGAAACTGCTTTTAATTATTTTGAAAAAAATAAGAATAAGTTTTTTTTTTACCTCTTATGTACATACATTAAGTCCTAGTTGTTGTAGTACTGTGCCTGAACATGTATATTTAGTAGGCTTACTGTAGGAGTACTTAGTGCTGTTAGTACGTAGTGCAATATGTAGGCCAATTGATCAACGAAAACATATTGAGAAATGTCGCATGTCAGGGTACTGCAATTATAGTCGTGTAGCCGATATCTCATTATCGCCCATCCCTGTTTAGTGTTTACAGCCCTTATAAAGCTGGTTTAACGCTGCAACCGTTCGTTTCTAGCATATACGGTTCATGATATATCATTGTTTCGGTGTTATTCTCTATTACAGTACTAGTCATCTTTTTTGGCGAGTAGGACAATTCAAGTTGCTAGCTGTTTGTTTTCTTTTGCCGACCGAGTGGCGACCAACATTGGAGAGAGGTGAAGCCATCCCTTTCGAATGTCGGTCGCCCCTCGCCATTTGGTAAATGAAAAGCAACAGTTTGCGACTTGAATTTAGCCCTACTTGCCAAAACGGTGACTAATATTCGAGAATGACGTTCAGCTGGGGATATCTTGGGAACCGTGCCAGAAACGGAACGGTTTGCGGCGTGAGGCTTGAGAGTTATAAGAACTACACGATAGTATTTTCTGCAATAATACTGGGGTTAAAGAAAATTGTACAATTCGTAAGTGTTTAAATTAGAGAAACCATGAATCACATTTGGTATGTGGTGAGTAGAAATTATGATAGAGAGCTTTCTAAGATCTACCAGCCTATTGGCGACTGTTACTGGATTGATATTAGAAAGGGTTGCTGGAAGCCATTGCCAATGGATGTAGTGGCATTGGACGTACGTCTAGCGTTGAAAAAGTGTTAACATCTATCCGTTTGACATTGACAGTGTCCTGTCCCCAGAAGCAGATTTTTCTGTCACTGCCTGCGACACCTATTGTTGGGGAAAAATTATCTGCAGCTCAACTGTTTTTTCGTATGTTAACCCACACATTTATTGGTTATTACTGAATAACTTTTCAGTGCTTTATCCTATTGATCTGGCTCTTCCATAAACGGAAAGAAAGGTCTCGTCAAGAAGATTAAAATGGTGTATTAGGATGTCCAAGTCGGTTAAAAATTAACGAAGCAGCAGAAATTCGGTCAAAAAGGCATGTTTTGTCTGCAACTGTGCCCGATTATCTGCGACATAGTCACACATCGCACCTCTTTCTGCCTCCGTGGTCCTGTCCTATTATTTAACTGTCATGCTAGAGTGTGTAGGCTACTAGACACATAGTCACAGTTAATGTCTCTCAATCAAAAACTTTTTTTTGTTTCTACCAGGAGAGACTGTTGTGCAGGCAGCTGTGTACGGGCCTGCTGAAGTGCGACTCCAAAAAGAATTGATCACAAAGGCTCTAATTGAAGTTGTCTACAAACCAAAAGTTGGTTTACCAGGTAGGTAGATTAGGAGGCTAAAGAAGACTTCGTACAGTGTTTGCACACAGCCTTAAATTTACTGAAAGTCTTAAATTTGGAAAAAACAAAAAGGATCGGTGGGAATTTTTATTCAAATGTCCTTGAATTTTGGTAGAGGCCCATTCTGAGTAAATGTGGTACACTGTAGTCTTAATACCTGAAACACCCATGGGCCTGTGCAGTGATTTTGGCAAAAATCGGGGAAGGAAGTTGAATCAAACATAAGCTAAATAAAGAAAGAAATCACAGGGTAAAGGGTAAACGAAGCAAGCAGTCTGCATTAAAGAAAATAGCTTCGCAAACGTTAGCTATTTTCTAATCTTATTTTGTCCAGAGAGGGCGTTGACTCTTATCATGGAAAATTGTGATTATGCAATCTCCGTATTTGATCTGTATTCGATCTAGCGTTCCATTGCCTGTATTCTCATTTATTCAAAAATTTAGTTTATTAGATCGTCACTTCTCCAAAATCCAACATAATCCACACATGAAAATGACAAAGTTAGACCTGTCATCCCCACCCAGTCTGAAAAAGATGGTTTTTCGAATTTTCTAAGCTGCTACCGTGCTTCTTTAGCAAATTGTGCCGAGCTGAGGAAGAAGAACCATCTTCAAAACTCAGACTGGTTGACATATCCAACTTTATCATTTTCAACATGAATCTGTCCCAGCGAAACACAAGTTTTCACGTACTCGCAGTTTAATCTTATTTCTAATCATGCAATGTTTCGTAACTACAGTTTTGGAGGTTATTACAAACTGAAACTTCAGCAAAAGCACTCGTCTTCTGGCCTCAGCAAACTTTCGAAAAGTGTGGCACAAATGTTCCCTATCCTGAATCACGGATAAAAAGTTGCTTTCATTAAATTTACGAAGGTTTTAGTTTGTAGCTGAAATACTATAATTTAATGAAACGGTGTTAACAAACTGTATTGTTACCTTGGAGCATTTAACAGGGTGAGCGCTTGCACCACAGAAAAAAACGATAAATTGGGATAACAGTGGTATTTAATAGACATCTCCAGAAAATAATGCACAGTTACCACCGCCGGGAAACACTCACAAATGTTCGTGCGGTTTTAACACTTTGGGTTCGATTCGATTTCTATCGATTTTGGGGAAGAACACCTCGATTTCGATTTATTATTCGATTTAGAAATTCAATTTTTTTCTTTATCGATTTTAAACTATTTTGTTTTTCAGTTTGTATCTATAAGGGCTAACCTTAAAAAAAATTATCAAGTTTCAGTAATTCATTCCTGTTAACTAATGTTACTCCAATACTTGCCAACTAAACTTTGAATTGTGTGTTCATAACTTCATTTATTACGCAAAACTACATTTCGGTATTAACACAAAGTTAGAAAGCAAGCTTCCACCTTCCCCCTAGTCCTACCCCCCCCCCCCTCCACCACCCTTTTGAATAGCACCATCCTAAGATTTTATTTAGTCAAACTAATAACTTCATGCATTTGCAAATATGGCCCATTAGTTGATTGTTAAACGTAAAAACGAAATCTTATTGTTGTAATTTTAGGGCAATGGCCCCACTATTGTAGCAATGGTTAACAATACATTGTATCGTACATAATTACAAGTCATTACAAGTTTTTGACTAAAGTTAATGTTTTACTTAATTCTAATTTTTATGTTAAACTTTTAAGTGTATTTATTGACAAAATTTCAACAAATCGAAAATAATTCATCGTGTTACTTGATGGGAATCTCGTTAATCGTTGGGAGTCTCTTTACTCCATGATAATCAAAATTTTTGATTTTGATCTTGATTTCGACAACGTAATAAAATCTAAATCGAATTGAAAGTTTCAATTTTCGCAGTTCTAATGGTAACTGTATTGACAGTATTATTGTTTGGATCTTGCGCCACCATGTAGCCTGTTTAGTTGGTGATTCAGGGTAGTGATTTTATACCTGAACTAAATTACCCAACAGGTGTTTAACAGGTGTTTTTAACATATAATTTTGATAGCATGTAGTCGGTGTTAAGTTGACCTTGAAAAAGCCTCGACAATGGTAGTTTCATCCGTTTTATAAGAACCTGGTTGGTGCCATAATTTAGGATTAATTAGGGTTTAACTCATCTAATGTTTGTTATGGTTTCATCTTTTTCCAGGATGTCAAGATAAGTTACGTGAACGCGTCATCCGAAATACTTGTGACACTATACTGTTGTCTCTATTGCACCCTAGAACTAGTGTTACAATTGTCCTTCAAGAAGTTCACAATGCGGGAAGTGTATCCTTTGCGTAAACGGTACTTTTTTTTGACATCGTTGTTGTATTGCTTAGTAGTTAACCTAGTAGTAAAACTTTGTCACAGACTGCAACACTAATTGTGTCACACAAAAAACATCTGCACGGCTTTTCTTTTATAGATATGTATGTTGTGTTTTTTGATTTTCCCTAAGTAACTTCCCATTGCTTTTAACAAATTCTGATGTGGTTCTTCCACCAGTGGAAAGTTCTTGTCAGGTATTGGAATATCAAATTCTGGGAAATTTGTCCACAGCAGTTTTCCTATAGCATGTTACTCTGATACTGCTACAGGGGTAGCTGAGCTAAATAAGTTTTCATGTAAAAGCCCTTTGACACTTCATTGGGAAGTTAAGCAAAATAAAAGGGAAGTTACTGGTTATGAAGCCACTGTAGAACTTTATTCCCTCCATCACACCAGCTTAATACCAGAACATTCATTTCTATTCCGAGTGCAACTTTAAGGCATTTACTTATGGTGCTCCGTACGATGAATGCGGTAAGTTCTCCCTATCAAGAAAAATGAATGCGGCAAGTTTTCCCTATCAAGAAAAAATAATTTGTAAGGCTGCTTGATACCAGTAATGAAGGAAATCTATTTCTAATTAAAAGGGCATACCTTCTTGCTATACTCGATCATCTTGTGTGAAACAGCTTTTGCAGAATTTACATAGGTTAGAGTGAATATAGCAAAACCTTTTCTCAAAATGATTACTTTTGTGCAACATTTACACTGGTAATGTTCAAAACTGAGCCATACGGAAAAGCCAATATGGAAGAAAGCACATACCTTAAGTGCAAGTTCAGCTCACTCAATTGGAAAGTGTATTGGCAAAATTTTAGAATATTCGAATATTCGTCGTTATGATCATATTCGAATATGATATATTCCATTCGAATATTCGTAAAATAAAAATTTTGTGTAATTTACGTTTTTTTAATTTGGTTTTTAAAGTTTCCCTGTGGGCTTCTTGTGTCACAGCCAGTCCGCACTATGCTTCCTTCTCTTTCCATTTCCCTCTCAACCAATTCAAGTAACAATCCATGCGTTTTGTATCGTCACTTGCAAGTGGAAGGAGGGGAACGAGATTACGGACACGCACAGGAGTTCTTACTAAAACTATTAAAAACTAAAGCACAACCAGGGCCACTGCAGTTGGCAATTCTTCATTTTTTGGTGGGTGTTGTGTTATGTACGCCTTCCAAGTTGCCATGCCTAGTAGATTTAATAAAATTTGTGGTTATATTACGTATGCCACGTATTGCCAATAGACTAAATAAAAAATAAAATTAGGTATTTTATGACAAACGGATTTTTTTGGGGAAGGATCAACCGAAACATGGGAAAAAATTCCTGGTTTTGAATAGTCTGGAATTCTGACTTTTTTTTTATCAGGCTGGATGAGCCAGTAGTTTAATCAAATTGTCTCTTTAAACTTTTAAAAGTATGAAATTGGAGAATATTACGATCAAAATATCTGTTGCCTAAATTACCTCGAAAATTCTTCATTCTTGTAAACTGCATTAAAGGCCATGCTAATTTTTTTTTTCCCCATTCAAACATGGGTTTGAATGTTTTCGTAGCTATCGTCAGTTTTCAGCCTTTAAATTAATTTTGAAATTTTGTTTGCTGTATACATGCAGAAATCCATCCGCCACTCGCCAACTGGGTATTAGATTGGGCAGGTTGGCGATTAAAACATTTTCTCTAATGGCTGACTCTGCCGGTAAATTGGTAATAATGAGTGGGCACAATTGAGCATATTTTCACTTCGTTTTTGGTAGCTTTTAATGTTTCAAAGCACCATTCAAATGTTTTTCTGTTCAAATCTTAAGCTTTTTTGTTCTTGTACTGTTTAGATGTTTGAGGCAAAATACTGTATTACGGTACTGTGGTAGACTTCTTTATTTTCGATAGGTTTTTGAAATCTTTGCATAAGCTGTAAGAATCTTGAATAGATGCAAGATTTTTTTTTAAATTATCGTGGATACGCATCTAAATTTTTTTTAAATAAAGTGTGAATCTGCATCTATAGTTTGCTGACTGCAAAGTAAGGCTGTACCGAACAGATTTTGTGTTGATCGGCAAAAATCGGTTCGGCGAACAAAACCCTACAGTTTTTGTTTTTTTGCCAGGCCCTTGACAATAAATAAATTCTGTTTCACCGCAGGTTTTGTTACCGGTGCCTTTTGTTTTCATTTAGGCTAGGCCTACATGTTTTACATTGCGTAGGCTAAGGTTAATAACAGACAAATATTAACTTTTATTTGGGTAAAAAAAAATGTATTCCAATGTTTGTGTTAGCCTACAAATTTGTTAGCCTAAAAGTTTGTGTAAGCCAGAAAAAAATTAAAATTTAAAAGTTAAAAATCGATAGCGACCGGTTCGGTTAAGTCAGATCGGTACACCAATCAATTTGTGGCTGATTGGATCGGAATCTGTTGGGCAGAAAAAATGCTGATCGGTACAGCCCTACTGCAAAGTATAGAAGTATATAGCCGACTAGTCGCTAAATGGTACCACTTGCAAAAATGGGTGTTTCTTTGGAGTTGAAACGCTTTGCCGTTAACCCGTCGTAAATTAGCTGTGCTATAACGTGCTTAATTAGTAAATTTAATAACAAAAAAGGTGCACATAAGTCTAAAGACAAAAAAATGGCACAAATTTTTCGTTAGGCACTTTGCAAGGCATCCATGATGGAGTTTCTGAATCGTAAAATATGAAAACCTGGAAGACGCCAGTTTAGATCAAGGCTTAACTTGATTTTCAAACTCTCTGGTGTGTTTACCTACCATACTCAGTGGTTGGATAGAGGATACATAATATCTTGATTTGTTTCCCTCAGATGCTTGATGCTATCGGAATAAGTACACTACTGGTTTTTTTGTTGTTGTTCAATTTCTGTTGTGTTTGACTAAGTAATCCTTACGTACATATGATTAAGTAATTTGTAGATACCTACGAAATAACCAGACCAAGTACCTTATTGTCTCGCATGTAAGCTGAGTTCACAGATAAGCCGCACCCAGAAAAAGTTCTTACCAAAAAGAAAAGTACATGCTAGCAAAACATTTTTGGCGCATTTCATGACCTGTAAAAATATGAAAATTTGATATTAATTAATTAACGTATAAGCAATTTATGTTGTATATGCTAAACAAAAGTCCTGTTAAAATTAGCAGTGAGCAGCAATTTTTCTTATCCATTTGGAGGTTTTGTTAGTTAAAAAATGTAAATTCGATGATTTTTATAATTACCTTCAGAACTGTTGTAGCTAGTGACTTGTGGCTTGAACCATTGGGAAGCTGGCGGAAAAAAATGGATTAAAATGGTGTACTTGAACTGTCAATATTTCACGAATTTATCGTAATGTCTGCATGTAAGCAGTAGGATGCTTTTGTTGGACAAAAGTAATTCGAAAAAAGTGTGGCTTGTATGCAAGACAATATGGTATGTGGTAATTTTTTTTCCATAGGCATGTAGTGGGTAGCCCAACAATTAACTGAGCTAGTAATTCTGTTTGCAGCATGTGTGTACACGATGTTCCTGTAGCCACAAGACTTCTAAATCTATCCACTCTTTACCCGTAATGCATGGTGATTGCGATGTCTCTTCAAGCCTGCCTGGAACAAAGCATGTTAAACTACCGTAAAACACCCATGGGCTATTAAAATTAATTTGATACAAAAAGGTGTGGGCCATAACAAAATTATAATCCATTTTTCAAATCTTGTGTCCAGTGTTTAGGCCTAACTCTATTGCGAAAGTTCAGCATTTATGTAATCATTCACGTACATGACCTGGGTTCAGTCTAACACTAACGCAATGCCTTATTTGTTACGGAATTTAAGTTTATTAGTTTACTAGAGTGTTTAGTTTGCTTTATGTATGCAGAGTTTAGTTAATTTTGGTGCAGAAAAACCTTTAAAACATCATTAATTTTCGTACTGTGAAACGCCATAGTGTCAACAAAACTCGGAAAAATTCCGGAAAAAAAAATTACCGCACACTTTCACAATCAAGACAACAGCTTCTTCCAGCGAATTTTCGATAGCTTGAGCTGCTATCTTCTTCGGGCCTCAAGGATATAGCTCTGACTTTTGACATTTTCCACTCCAGTTTGACGAACTATCGCATTTGAATTTGGCTGGCAATGTTGCCTCCTAGGTCTGCAGCACAAATATAGGGCGCAACGTTGCCAGCCAAATTCAAATGCGATAGTTCGTCGAACTGGAGTGGAAAATTTAAAGAGTCCGAGCTATATCCTTGAGGCCCGAAGAAGATAGCAGCCCAAGCTATCGAAAATTCGCTGGACGAAGCTGTTGTTTTCATTGTGAAAGTGTGCGGTAATTTTTTTTCCGTAATTTTTCCGAGTTTTGTTGCAGAAAATCGCGATTTTAAAAGGATAAAACATTGATTTCCTTGAATGTAAGACGCTTTCAGTCAATTTCTAGCAGAAAAATTATGAAATGATTTAAGGTTAAAACTCGCGAAATAACTTAGTTACGGCTGTAACTAGGTAATTTCTTGATTTCTGCTCTTAAAATCGTTTTAGGGGGTGAGCTGTAGCTGTGCCTGGGCTGTTAATAAGCGATTTATCGTATTATGGACTGTTAACATCGCGTTTTGGTTCGTGTATTTTGTTATCTCCTTAACTGTAGTCAGCTCCTGGCATGCTGCATAAATGCTGCTTGTTTGGCACTGATGGATGCCGGTATTGAAATGAAGTGTTTGGTTGCTGCTGTCGCTTGTGCAATTGACAGTGAAGGAATGATCATTGTTGATCCCACTCTGAAGCAGGAAAATGTGAGTAGTTTCAGCAATACAATAAGCAGAAATTAATTGTGACTCAATAAATTAAAAAGATTTTTTTTAAATGCAACTACGGGAATAATTTTGGTAAGGTACGAAAGTATTTCTAAGGTGCAAGCAAGGGACTGGTCATTACTGTCAAATGGGAGAATGGGTGGGGGTAAAGGATTTTTTTTTTTTATTAAACTGGAGAAAAAATAATTCTATGTATTCAAAACTGACATTTTAGCTGTCACAAATTTTCCCAACTGGTGTCCCAATTGTCCAAATATTAAAAGTATAAGGTTTTACGGTTGTTATTCTTAATATTTTCTGCTATGTAGTTGTATCAATGCACTTTCTATAAAAAACTTGGTTGGCTTTTTGCGTTTTTTTCAAGTGGATGGTTGTTTTCAGTGTACTGCTAAATGTCTTGACGACAGTGAGGAACACTGTGCTCTGTACGTGACACATTTGTTGTGTAATATCCTAATGCATGTATCAGACTGCTCAGACTAGCGTCATGCTAACTAACCCATACATGATATCTCATTGGTGTCATCAGGTTTAGACAGTTAGAATGTATGAGTGTTGCAGAAGTATACTTGTCTGTGTTCATGATACTTGCGAGACCGTGCTCAAGTCCATCCATTCTGTTGGCGCAAGTTTTAGTGCAGACCAGATGGGAAAATTGCGCATACGTTGCATCTGGAAGCACATTACCAGGCCCTTAAATACAGTCATTACAAAGTGTTGTGTATGGCTACTGATCGTAACACTAATATTTTAGAAAATACTCTAAAAAAGTCACGTGACATTAATCAATAAAAATATTTATTGTTAAAAAAAGTGTACTTTATATATTCCTATTCTCAAGTATTCCCTGTAAATTCTATTCTTAACCCTTTGACTGCTGAATTAATTTTCTATCTTCACAAAAGTAGGGGTAACCTGAACGGGTCTCGAACTAGCAACTTGAAGGAGCTCTTTAACTTCAGGCACACGCCTCTACCAACTCGGCCACGGCCGTCTCTAGAGTCGGCTTGTTAAGGGAACCTAGTATTGTTGTCGTTTCTCCATTGTTGGCCATCTCGTGCATACTTTGGACTCTGTTTTTAGGACTCAAAGCTGTGCTTGTGTTTTTGGCGAGTATACTCGTCGCCAGCACTTTAGGGGTTCACAAAAACCGGCAAGCGGCGATTACAGTGGTTTTTGAAGGACATATTTTTAAAAAAATCTACACTAAAACCACAAAACGAACAATTTTACAAATTTATAAATATGACTTTAAGGGTTAATACATATTGCCCCTAAGAAAGCAATTTGAACTTTGCCATTTATGAGAGCAATATTTTACGCTCAGCAAAAAAAATCTTAATCAAGGCTTTATCACAAACTATTGCCTAAAACAGAAATACAGTTTGCAGAAATGGACAGTACCACATTAGAACACTGATAAGCCTTGTCATATTCTTTAAGAAGATCTTCAAACCTTAACTGATAGCACAGTTTTACTCTCCGTCGGAATTTTCTTCTAAGTTATGCTGCCCTCCACTTGTTAATACGATCACTGTAGTACACTTTTATTTTTTTTATAATCTGTACATTAAATGGATCATTAAAAAAACTGGACAATTAAAGCAAATTAACAACCCTACATTTTTATCGTGTTTAAGAGTTTAAGCCGTTCCTATGACTCTGCTAATGCTGTAGCGAGGGGTTTTTTTTCTCACCAAGCCGATTCAAAACCAGTTGATTTCAAAATGACTTGCTTGCCGAGCCGAGCCGAGCTGAGCTACCGAGCATTGTCTGGAAACAAATCATTGTCTTGCTAAAACAAAGATTGATCCCTAGCATAGGGCTGGTCACATACGCTATAACACAGTATTTAAAAAAAATGCCTGTTTCATTAGAATATTTACTTTTTTTTTCAGTGTCTCGGGGAAAGTGTGAAATGAAAATAGATGTGCTCTTAACCAAGCATGTGTCATGACTGTCTGTCAAGAGGGGAAAAAAGCTTGGCTCGGCTCGGTTACATATGATAAAAAGCTAGCCGAGCTACCGATTACCAGTTCATCGGCTTCGGTACAGTCTTACTTTCTGCCACAGCACCCTATCTAGGCTCCAAAAAATTACACTGAACCACCACGATGAACCACCAATGTTCACTTAAAATTTTCGGTGAAGCTTGCTTCACCCGATCACCTTCTTCAGAAGTTGTTTAACACTCACTAAAAAACATCCTAAACAACAGGTTGAAAAGTTCGCGAATTTCAAATGTTATCTAGGATTTTTCCAGGAAGGCAAGTAACTCCCTCCCTTCCACCTACTTATAGCACTCTTATTTGCAACTGGATTGTGAAAAAGGAACCTGATCAGCATTTTAAACCCATTGCTTACTGTGCCGATTCGCACAAATTTGATGTCAGGTAAATTTAGTGGTGTGCGTATTCTTTTGTTGTTTTTTTTTCTCCATCCCGACCGATATCTGGGTACATCTTCAGACATTTTTTTTTCTTTTTGTTGGGCAGGTTTAAAAACGTACTCTGGTAAACGTAAACTAAAAAGGTTTAAAAAATACTCTGGAACGTAGCAGACGACATTACTTACGTACGGAGGAAAATATGCAAAATTCCAGACTGGCAAGAACGATATAACAATTCTTGGCGAATTTTCGATAGTCAATTTGCTGTTGATGGAGAAATCTAGCCGACTATCATTGTATATATCATTGCACACCGTCATTGTATATACCTTGTAAATATCGGAGGCCAAGTTAACGCCAATTTCGAATTCTAATGGGCTGTAAATAGGTGGTAGTGTTTGGAGTTTTATTACGTGCATGAAGAAGATAGTCGGCTAGGTTTCTCCATCAACAGCAAATTGACTATTGGAAATTCGCCAAGAATTCTTATGTCGTTCTTGGGAAAGTTTTCAGAAAATTTGAATTTAAAGCGATGTGAAGTAAACTAGTGCAATATTGTGGGGCTAAAGACCATGATTTTCCTTGATTAAATACAGAGATTACATTGTTGACATTTTGGTTTTTTTTATTCGTAAGACGACAGTGCACTTGCATGCCAGCGATAAATCTTATGGTGCTAAGTAACCTTGCTTAAAATTTGGAAATGAATGGTCGACTCCGTAAATCGGCTGGTACCGAAATCTCGCAAACACATACCGAAGCAGTCGATTTCACAGAATTAATATTCAGATGTATGCAATAAATTGTGCTTTGGTTAGTAGCCACGTGCTTAGCACCGATTTTCTGTATCAGAAAATTTAGGCTAGTAGTATCGATAAAACCTCATTATTCGATCATTTTCCCCCAAAATTGACCGATTTTAGATATTCAAATACGTCATTTTAACTGTGTTTTTTTAGAGCTTTCAAATGGTGATTACTTCAAGCTCGTAGCTCGAGTGGTTCGCAAGTTCAACCTGGTTTATGCACCGGCGAAGTGCTGTTTATGCCATGCATGCATGAACGTGCGAAGCGACCAAGCAAACCCTCGCGGGGTTGCTAGCATGCCAGAAGAGCCAAGCGAACGTGATAATAGTCAAGTCTATCGCCTTCGCTTCTCTTGGGGCAGGCAACGCAAACGAGCGTGACGTCATGACGAAAGAGACAATCACCTGTCAGGAGGGTAATGCCAAATCTTACGAACTCTGTTAACGAAGTTGCCGAAGAGAAGACGCAAGTTTAAAATAAAGCATGCATACACAACAAAGGTGTTGCAATGCGACAATTGCTTGTACTGTCTGGAAAAATTAAAGCAATTCATTCAGCAGAAGTGATTGTGCCTCGATGTGTACCACTGATTAGCACAACACACATGCATGTAACAAACATAAACCAAATTAAACTTAGTAAACTGGTAGTGTTTTTTAATGGATTTTATTGATAGTTTGATTTTAATTAGGTTACTTACGGATTTTAGGTATGCATGAAAGAACCAACTATAGTAAAAATTTCTCGTTTCTGATTTTGCATAGTTAACTACCTTTAGCTCCTTGCACCTAGCGTTTTTGCGCGTCCCTAGTGTTACAAGCGTTTATGCACAAGTGACATTCACTCGCTTGTTGGGTGTAATTTCTTTCGCGTCACACTGTTACTTCGCGTGTGCGTAAACGAGGCTTTATTTAACAAAAACAATTTTCAAAAAGACACTGATAGAGCACAAAATATACAAACGGAGTGATAACTCTGAAAAATTGTTGTAAGCATTGACTTCAAGTCCTAAATCAAACTGAAAAAGGTAAAATTAGCATTGGTCTCATTTTTTTACAAAAAAAAGTAACATCCAGTATCAGTATCTGACTCCTGCTATCCTACAAGTATCGGTGTTGGATTGACAAAAAGTGGTATCGGTGCGTGCAGCCCTGGTGCTTACTAGTGCTGTATTGGTTTGATTTTTCATGAATCGATTTGGTTTCGTTACTTACAACTGAGGACCTCGGTTTTTGTTTTTCCTTGCTCCACCCCCACCTCCACCCCCCCCCAAAATTTTAACAATTGGTGCAATTGTTGTACATTATCAACTTTTGAAACTTTTGTCCACGCACCGCCAGCATTAGCAAGCATGATGGAAGATTTGGTGTTTCTGTGTTAGCGTTTCTGCATGCGTAGCCATTGTTTACGTGATTGATGTATTAAAGAACGAATTTTAAGAATTTCGATGCAGAAGTTTTGATTCTTTGTTTGTCCAGAAACACAAGCGGCTTGCATTGCAACGAAAGTGACGTAGGCAATATTTTCTTCTTTTTTAATTCGACGTGTCGCACGTCGAATTAATGCGGTTGTGGCCAAAAAACGGGGGTAGCCGATTTACGTCGGCGATATCTCCTCAAAAACCAGACACATTTGTTCAATTCTGATCCGACGAAATTCAAGTATGTGGGTGGGACAGTTGCAGTGTAAAATATTAAAAGACTAGGGATTTCACAGATTTTGTAATTAGAAAAAACAAAGTGGTACTCTCCAACAAGGTCTGTCAACGCGAAACCGTCGTGCATAGTACATACAGTGTTGTGACGTCAGCGTTTTTTCGAAATTTTAGCCTAAAATTGCAGTAGCAATGTTGAAAAATGACGGCGAAATATGGGTCGAGGGTCGGTTAGAGGCTAGACTTTCCGAGAAAAACCTCGGGATCGTTTGGGTTTGGAGGCGAAACTGCTTTGTACTTATAGTAGGCGGCCGGGAGAAATAAACAGCGCCAACTGTTATGAACTACAGGGGAATAATCTCCTTAAACTTCGTTTTGTGGAAGTACAGTATTGAAGCATGGAAGAAGTACATCTAGCAAAGGTATGTCGTATGGATGAACAATTTTTGGTGTTAAAAAAAACACGATTTGAAAAGCGCAACTCTAGAATGAATAAGTCTGTGCTCAGTAGTAGCAGCGTTAGTTTAGCCTTAAATGT
>JAHWFP010184702.1:1972-16166 GCA_023313725.1 Lithobius niger | reverse complement strand
TTATCCGTTTTAAATGACTGTTTTATGCTTTTAATGTAGGATGACTTAGTGGCTTTCGCCATGCTTTAATTTTATTGCTAACCTTATGACGAAAATTGAAAATCTTCGAAACGTTGTTTGTATTTTTATGTAGCACTGCTTGGTTTGCCTTCACGTAATCTGTTACCGTACTTTTTACTCCAGGGCACTGTTCTTGGCGACATCTATTAGCAACTATTGGCGATGTTCAAAACAAAAATTAAACTTTGCATAGTTTTACATGGCAGTTTTTTTTTATTAATTTTAAAACCAGTTTAGATTGCCTAGGCTGTCACACTACCTCGCACGGAGTTTTAATGTCAAATGTATAATTTAATTTACTGTGGTCTTAATCTGGAACCGGTAGCTAACGCCATCGGCCGGCAGCTAATTGCAACAGGTGGAATGGCCACGAAACGGTCCTCTCAGCTGCCATATTGGATAACCTACATCCGTATGCTATTTTGTTGTCTAGGTCCGGCCAGTAGTTCAGTAAAACCATAATTTTTACAGTCACGAAAGCAAAAAGCAGAATGATTGAGATTCGTAGTAGCATGGCACCCGGGTTGTAAAGCTCGAAATGGCGGTCGCAGAGTAAATGATCGGCTTCACGTTTCTATCACAAAAGTGCCAACCTTGTAACCGGCTGTTTACGTATAGCAGTATGCAACACGAGCCAACACTCGTGGTGCACCATGCCGTTACATAAAGCTGTAGTGCGCCCTGCCAACTTCTACCCAATAGCAAAACTTGGCCCAACGCAAACAGCCGGGTAGCGAGCCAGCCCCGCTGCACAACCAGTTGGGACTGGCTCGCACTTGTTGGCTACGTAATGCCTTAGGCAACCTCTATTTTTTTTGCACAGTGTAACAGCTTATGGCTGAACAACCAAAGGGCCAGTTAGTGTTGGAGAAGCAACTCGAAAGGAAGCTCTGTAAGACTCTGCTAGGACTAAACCAAACCGCAACTTGAGTTAGTGCCTAAATATGTGTTACTCGGTGCATAGACCCCTAGCTATGCAGTAAGGAGTGAATTGGGCGTTAGATATTTCTTGAATTCAATCGTCCACTCCCTGAGCCATTAACATCACAAAGCCTGTAACATCACACAGCCTTTAACATCACAAAGAAAAATATGATGAACTTTTTATTTTTGTAGTAGCCTTGTAATCCCTGTTTACGTGGAGGAAAGTAGAACGACCAACAATTCAGCGCTCTCCTTTGACATAATAAATCTATCAAATTGGAAAAAAACAAAACAAAAAAAAAACGTCAAGACACAAATCCCTATCGCATCAACATACAGACGACTTTCAGAGCATACCACCAGGCACAAGGAAACGTTTGGATTGGCGATAGGGTTCGTTTGGATCCCCGAAGAACGCGAGCAAGAACAACCCAGCAGTCAGAGCGACGGGCTACCAACCAAGTGAACGCGAGATCAAATTTCATGACCGCCTTAAAAAGTCGTCTGAGGGTGCGAAAAAGACGGTGGCATCATAAAGGCTGAATGTGTGTAACACTGCTCTTCGGTCCTCGGCTCCACTACTCCTCTTGAACCGAGCACCTAAAAGATGAGAGCAGCACCAAATGACAGATTAATTTAATTGCGCTTCCTTTACGCCTATTTTCATCGCTGTAAGTAATAGTCATTGCACCCCTGGTGAACTGTATCGGATTCATCACCCGCTGGGCGTTATCCCTAAACATGGCCAATCCGCGAGAACTACGTCAAGATGTTCTGAATGCCGAGACGCTATCGAGACGTAGTTCGAGTGAATTGGCCATGTAAGGATATCGCCCATCGGCTCACAAATCCGATACAGTTCACCCCCGGCGATATAACTAATTTATCTCACGGTCCTTTAACTTTCGAAATAGTTTGACTACACAGCTGTGAGCTGTGTTGCTTATGAAAACGTTATGCCGTCACGTTTGTATAATTTTGTATTGATGCAGTCAGGTTTGCGGCCGATACCATTTGAACGGGAGGATATTTTTGTGTCTCGAGGGTGGGATTTTCTTTTTTTTTAAAGGTGTAGCAGAAACGCGTTTTTTTAATTCAATGGACTGATGTTATCGTGTTGCAAAAAAATTGTGTCGTTCACCTCACAGTCACGCTGTGAAATCATCCCACTTCACTGTGCATGGCATCCTCCCATATCACCACACTTTACTGTGTATAGCATCGTCCCATATCACCAAACTTTACTGTGCGTAGCATCGTCCCATATCACCATACTTTACTGTGCATGGCATCGTCCCATATCACCACACTTTACTGTGCATAGCATCGTCCCATATCACCACACTTTACTGTGCATAGCATCGTCCCATATCACCACACTTTACTGTGCATGGCATCGTCCCATATCACCACACTTTACTGTGGCGATATCCAATATCACGCACAGTAATGTGTGGTGATATGGGATATATCGCTGATTGTTTTCAGCAGTGTGAAACTGCATGAAACTGGTCATGATGTGAAAGTTCGATAAGGCAAACGTAATCGGAAAGAAATTTTGCCTGAACAAACTTTGACCTTACAAAATAAAATTGATCCCAAAATTTAAAAAATTAAAAACTTAACTCGATGGCATGTTTTGCAAAGTACAAAGTAACAGAAACACGACGTATGTTATATCAAAAATGGCTGCCACCAAGTCGCTACAATAGCTGCCAAGCTAACCCCACCGCCTATTAGATGAAGGGTTAAATAAAAAAATCTGACCACTCATGCTACAATCGGTAGCAACGATCAAGTTTTTCATTTAATGTGTGAAGTGATAAATAGTCAACTTGGCAACTAATGTAGCAACTTGGTGGCAGCCATTTTTTTTCTGATATCACTACTTTGATTGGCTGAAACTTGGCGGGGTTCTTTCACTTTTGTGGGTTTTGTTTCTGATATATTATACCAAAACCAATAGGGAATCAAATAAATGCAGATGCAAACCTATTTACGTTTCCCACTTGGCTTTCCGTCCTGTTTAAGGAAATCAAAGTAATTTAACGACTAACAATGCTGTTGCTGTTTTTACTTTGTATTCGGGCCAGCCATTGTTGACACACGTTGTGAACTTTGCATTTTTAATTAATGCATCTTAAAATTCGTGACAAACAAACCGTCTTGAAGCTGTTAGTTTCGTATTGAGTCGCTATGAAATCAACTAAAATATATTTTAGCGTGGAGCAACGCCAATAGAGTGAGCGAAGCGAATTTAATTAAAAGCTAGTTTAATTTTTAAAAACGTGACGGGTCTGTTTTTGAAGTTGGTTTATTTGTGTCAATTCTTTAGTTGCACATTAATTTGCCTGAATATTTTATGTCAGAATATTTTCGCATGTTTCAGTCAATTTTTAAGATTTTTTAAAGATTTTATTGTATATACATTTATTTTTAGTAACAAAACAGTACTTTCGATTTTTAGAAATGAACCTAAAGCTGTCACACTTTAGTTCAGCCTTCAACTTTCTGTCATGTTTTCTGCATTACAGTAGTTATACATTTTATTATTAAAAGAAAGCGATTGTTATTATTTTCTTTATTAGAACTAACTAAACCAAACAAATATTTCTCGGCGCAGAGACTCAAAAATTGACAAGACAGTAGACTTTTTTTTAACACATTTTGTTTTTTTGTAACCACGTGTAAAGAACTGGCTTGCACTAAATAATTCTTCAAAGCTTTTTCTATTAAGTTGGCGTGCGGCCGAATGAAAAGGTGTTTAAAATGGTGTATTGAAACACAGGGTTGCCCATCCCCTCCCCTCCCCCAAAGACTATGAGGAGTAACCCCAATTTTTTTAAAATCCTTCCTCCCCTCCCAGCTTTAGGAAATGTTGTGTATTGCATAACATGATTATTTGAGCCCCAACTGTTCATGCTGTTATATTTACCACTTTTCCAAAGTTGGGGGGGGGGGGGGGGGGAGTGAAAAAAATTGAACGAACTGTGAAATTACGATGAATATGTGAGGAACATACGCTGTTGAGCAGCAAGCAATTATAATTATATTTACTGTGCCTTATTGGAGCTGTATTTAATTTTAAAATTTTATTTTAAAATTGTAGTCTAAAATAACTTTATATTTCAGTCGAAATTTGGAATTTGAAAATTGTTAAAGCTGACTGGGATTTTAAATGAAATAAAAACACATGCGCCTGATGCGTGAAACCACTAAAAAAAAAAAACAGTGTCACATAATGTCATAAAAAAATCAATATTTAATTTTCAACAGGTATGTTCCTGTCATGTAACACGTGCCAATACCATAAGCCCACAACACCACAACAAATTACAAAATACCTGCAAATACTTTCAAGTGGTTTGGCACGTGTTTTTTGTTGGCTTGTTTTATGTATTATGTGACCATGACAGGAACATACGTGTTGAAAATTAAATATTAATTTTTTTACGATACTGTGGTTTCACGAATCGGGTGCGTGTTTTTATTTCATTGACCATTTACTTACAAATACTTTCACGTGGTATTGGCACGTGTTTTTTGTTGGCTTCTTTTATGGTGACGATGACAGGAACATGCGTGTTGAAAATTAAATATTAATTTTTTTATGACACTATGGTTTCACGAATCAGGCGCGTGTTTTTTATTTTCATTGACCAGTTGACCATTGTTTGACGTTTAATGAGCTTCGTTTTGCGATGATGTTATTGACAATGATACAAACCCCTCGTTTTTGCGACGGGCTGGCCTATTGGATGGGTGGGGGGAGGGGGAAGAGAGCAAATAAACCCGCACCCCTGTGGGCACCCCAGTAACACCAAAATCGGTCAAATGAGAAAACTGTGGCAATTAGTGCAACGTGACCTACGAAACAGGTAGTTGACTTTTTTGTGAGGCCTAACTATTATTTATTACTAGAGGAAGCCCGTGCTATGCACGGGGCCGGTCATGAATTAAGTTTACGGACACATTTCCCGGGACATTTTTCCGGCACTCTTCCCGACGACTTGTCGGATTGATCGACCACTCATGCCTGCCTCGTCTTTCAATGAAGGTAGAATGGGAGAGCGCATTTGTAATGCGGGCACGAGGAGGGGAGAAGTGATTGTTCGGGCCGACGACTTGCCAGATTGAACCTTTATTGAGTTGGTCGATCACTCATGCCTGCCTCCTGTTTCCATGCAGGTAGAGTGGGAGAGTGCATTTTCAATGCGGGAGTGAGGAGGGAAGAAGTGGTTTTCCTTTTAGCCTTCCCTTTTGCTTTAGCCTTCCTTTTAGCCTGCCGCCACGATTATAATGTAGATTTTCACTATTATTCTTTATTTGTTCTTATAAATTTCTCCCTGTTTACCTTTTATTCTCTGACGTTTCTTTACTTTTACTCCACATACCCGTTCCCAGCTGATTTTGAATATACGTAAGAATGTCCAGCTCCGTGGATTCTATTTAGTATCGAAATGCAGATGTAAATTTTTAAAATTTTCTTTCAGGGCCGAAACGGACTGGGCAACATCTACGTGTGGGCGTCGGGTGACGGAGGGGAGGATGACGATTGCAACTGCGATGGCTATGCAGCCAGCATGTGGACCATTTCCATCAATTCCGCCATCAACGATGGAGAAAATGCCCACTACGACGAATCCTGCTCATCAACGCTGGCCTCCACTTTCAGCAACGGAGCCAAAGACCCCAATACAGGAGTGGTAAGCGTTTCACTGTTTCTGTGTATAACTACTATGACACATTCTGTTTGTATTAGATTTTGACACAACACATACAAAACAGACGCCGTAAACAGCAAAACGCCTACAGAATTGAAAGATACAAACGAATACACAAAATGAACACGTAATTACTCACACGAACTGGAATTAAAGCAGAAACCTTCCAAACACAAACACAGGAAAAAAACTACCTTAACTAGGAGTCTGCTTGTTTCACAAATTATAAATGTACACAAAAACACACATACAGCTGCTCACACGAAGGAGACTTAAAATATAAAACAACAAACACAGACAAATACAAAAAAAAAACCTGTGTAATACACAAATAAAGCGCACGCGCACAAACACACGCACACACGCATTATATATTTCAAACACAAACTGCGTTCACTTTCTGACTTAAAGGCGGATGTACATTAGGCTAGTTGACTAGGCCGAGTAATGTGCGAGACGAGTTAACTTGCTATTTGCCCTTTAGTCTCTCCCAATGTAAACACCTACTCTACTCGACCGCGTGAGCGCACTTGACTCTCTACTCGTATACCAGTTGACTATCCACATGTTTTTGATGCGAGTCGGCGGGCGAGTTGTGTTCACAAGATGGCAGCACCCCAGCTTGCGGCAAAGTGGGGAAGCTACAACATCGAAATTTGTATGGACTTGCATTGAGAGTACTCTGGACGAGTAAGAAACAGCAACTCCCGTACGAGTACACTCGTGCCCAGTGACCGCTCCAATGGTCGGCCCAGTCAACTAGCCTAACGTACACCCGCCTTAACCATTGAGTAAAAATAGTCCTTGCTCCCAGGAATTGGAATTCAAATTATAGTTTGGTGCGTTCGAGTGAACTCTACTCCGTTTTTATTTTTTGTTTTACCTTCACTGCTGTGAGTATGGAGATACGAGCTCTAATGCTTTTTTTTTTCTAAACGGCAAACCCGTTTTTTGTTTAGTTAATTTTGTTTCGATTTTTAAAACGTACACGGATGTTAAGCCATGTGCCCTGTGCTTTTTTTCCTGTGCATTCTATTTCTAAATATACGTGACCAGTAGGAGTACCCTGCGTTTCCCTATGCATGTGAATTTCTCAGCCATTGTTTGGACGGTAACTTTTCGAATGCGGTTGTCGTTAACTAGGTCGAGCTACATTATTATCATGGTTTCTTTAAAGCAACCATATCGTAAAAATACAAAAAAAAAAAAAAAGCGAAATATCACTATTTTGTGGCTTTAGATCACTGGGTTCGAGACATCCCGTGCTTTCAAATCCGGTTTTCACTCTTTCCTGTGCTCCTGTTAACCACCGTACTAAGTTACGTGGCTCTCTGATAAATCGTATGGATAAATAACATAATCACTTCACACTATATATGTTGTATGTCCAAGAATTTATAGGGTCGGGAAAGAGAATTTGTAACTCTAAAAAGTCCCTATTGAAACGTGTTGCATTCATTCCTGTTAGTTCCATCCGAGTTTTCAGAGGGCGCCACGCGTTCCTTCTGGTAATTTTTGCTCATTTTTCAGCTCAAATCTAAAGTGAACTAAATTACAATTAAGCCAAACTAAATAATAATTAAATACATGCTAGTTGAGATTAATTTCAGGCTGTAAACTGAGTAGAAATTCCGACATAAAACTCATAGCGCCCTCTATAATCTTAAGACGGAACTAATAGAAATTTTCATTCGGGGGTCTCAGTCACAAATTTTCCTCCCCAGCTTTATAAATTCTTGGTATTACATACAGTTAGAGTTGGAAGTGTTCGTTAGACTCCCTTAGTGAGTGAACGTAATCAAACAAGACAATCGGAATTTCCTAAATTTCTCAGAGCATACTCGAAAAAAAAAAACTTTATATTTTCGGCGATGTTTATGAAGGAACCCAATTATATTTTTTTACGTGTACCTGATTTCTCATCCTCTCTTTCACAAAAATACATGTATAAAAAATTATTTTATTCTGTACCGTAACTCATTTCTTCTCCTTTATTTATTTAAGTCATTTATTTTTATTTTTTTTTTTTTAGGCAACAACCGATTTATACGGCAAATGCACCAAAACACATTCTGGAACGTCAGCAGCTGCACCAGAAGCTGCAGGTGTTTTTGCGCTTGCCCTTGAAGCCAAGTAAGTAAATTAAAAATTCGTGGTTTGACTCTCTCCAATACCAAACTGTTTTTCTCGAGCGTTCCCCCCCAAATTATGATAAACATATAAAAAGACCATATACCTGATAAAGACCCGCCCAGCGAGAACGGTTCGGATATCAACAGGCCAAAACATTCGGCAGAACAGGTGTGTGTTCGACATTACAGACATCCGGTAGAGCACGGTTTTTGGACATCGCGAAATCTATTGACAACGATACTGGCAGTTTTCAAAATAATAATTCTAATTTTACGTGGCTTTATGTGACAAATTTTATAGCTTTAACATCGATTTTAAGTACTTTTTTAAGCTGTCACGCAGCCATTCACGAAATGTAAATAGGTCAACATGTTCTTGTATCTAGATAGTGTTTCAATTGGAAAAGAACGTCAGCATCTCAGTTGGCATTCTTTAGAGCTGTAACTAACACCCTCGAGTGACAGAAAGCGGCAACTGGACAAATCACCGACTCAGTGGCGTGTTTTCAGCGGCCATATTGTCCTTCCTAATTCCTTATGCTATTTTGTTACCCAAGAGCCAGCAGAATTTACTTACCTTGGTGGAACATACGATTACGTTGAATCAGTTAAGAGTGCTTCCATAATTGCTGATATAGTTCAATGGGCTGTTTCTCCGGAATAATTCACGTTTGTTCTGGGTAAATAGTACGTATAGTTGTGCCGCCACCTTCGCACTGAAAGCATCCACAAGTTCTGCGCAAGAGAGAAAATATAAATTCTAACCAAATTTGTTAGAAAATATCGTACCAGAGTTAAAAATATGCGTTGTAGAATTTAAAAAAAAAACACACAAAGCACTACGCACATCACGAGATAAAAAAAAAAGTACCTTATATTTCGAAGCTGAATTTACATGTTGGCTTCATTTTTCAAAATAAAATAAAAGCCAACATAAACACAGGCACCAAGCCGGGGTGTCACCAGATGTGATGGTGGACCGAGGAAGCGGAAATGTGGAGGTCTGGAGGGAGGACAGGCCACGGAGAAAAAGGGAAAGTCTATAAACAAGAGAGGTGGGGAAGGACGAATGCTCTGCAGGGAAGTGAACGTCTGTGTTAGGGCGCGTTTACGCAGCGACTCGCCTTTGCATTCTCGCAGCTAGAACTCAATCGCGATGGCAAAGTTGACGTTGCCATGGTAAGAACGCTAAATGGATTAGCTAAATCAGACATCGTTTGAGTAAATACTTGCAGTATTATAATCCGTGCCAATAATATAAAGAATTCCTCATGACGAAACAATTTTCCCAAACGCTTCTGAACTCACGTTATTTGCTACTTTCGTTGCGAGGCGGCAGACATAAAACCGCCGCAATGTTGGAATTTGAGGTGATTTCTAGCTTCTAGCTGCGAGAATGCAAAAGCGAGTGGTTGCGTAAACGTGAAAGTACGTGCCTTAAGTTTATGCTTGAGAATTTTTTTTTTTGCATTTTAGTGAATTCTGAAAAATTACTTTGGAAGAAATGGACCCACGATTTAAGAAAGGATTGATTTGGGATTTGAAGATTGTACAGGTTATCTTGGTGAAGCAGGATAAAAAAAGTTTCAAGGTTAATTCTGCTGTAGTAGTGTGGCTGAACAAAAAGTGGAGTGAAATGAAAAGTGTCAATTGTATGATTAGTAGAGGAGGAATGTTGCGCAGGGGCACTGTTAGGGGCTAAGCAATCAATATCAGAAATGTGACGGGAGAGACGGTCCCTTCCCTGCCCCGTCTGTCCCAGATAGATCTTTATTTTGAAAAATGAAGCCAACATGTAAATTTAGCTTCGAAATGTAAGGTACTTTTTTATCTCGTGATGTGCATAGTGCTTTGTGTGTTTGTTTTTAAATTAAATAGGACGGAAAGCCAAATGGGCTTGAGAAAGGTTAAATAAATACGAACGCAAACCTATTCACGTTGTCTTTTGGACTTAAATGTCAGACAGCCTGAGTGGGGAATTGAACCCACGACCTTTGAAACCAAACGCCGAGGTACTGAGCCATACTGGTACGGCCGAAAGGAAACGTCCATAGGCAGCATTTAACACGCAGCAGTATGGCTCAGCGGTTAGACCTCAGCATTTGGTTTCAAAGGTCGTGGGTTCAATTCCCCGCTAAGGCAGTCTGACATTTAAGTCCAAAAGGCAACGTAAATAGGTTTGCATCCGTATTTATTTAAAATAACGTATACTCAACCATGTCTTCCGGTACACACAACACAAAAAAATGTGCTTTCCATTATTAGTTTTCTAACCAATATCGAGCTGCTTCTTTTTTTGGGGGGGTGGGGTGAGGCTTAATGGCGTGTTGACAGTTAGGTCATTAGCGCCAACCTCAGTTAGCCATGTCAATTTGGCTAATCAAACGGCTAGTTGGCAACGGTAAATTTGAAAATTATCAATGTGAAAATTTATAGATATCAAATTCCTCCAGAAAAAAAGGTACAGATGAAGAGAAGACAGTGCAACCTTTTGTACGTTCACAGTCCTATGAAAGTGGAATGATATCACTACCTTCAAAGGCCGATCGTTTTTGGAAACTTGGCGGGTTTTTCTACCAGTTTTGGTTTTGGGTGGATTTAGATCTTAATATATATCTGTACCTCCTGCAAAAATTGAAGATTCGCTGAATGGGAGGACAGGATCATCGCCGTTGGCTCAGCAATCTCGTTCTAAAAGACGGTGCAATTTTGCTCAGTGTATAGGAAGGGGCGTTGGGTTTGTGCGACAGATGCTATCAGATGATTGGATATCATTGATCGATCTCGCGTTACAATTTCGAAGTCGGAATTTCTGTAGCAACGACGATAATCGTTGCCTAACGGAAAAGGGATATTGATTTTCGATTGATACCGAAGGAAGTCGAAATCGTTTCCTGTCGAATCTCGCGTTGCGTGCAATATTGTCCCCAGTTGTGGTGGGGCAACCAAGGGCCTGCTTGGTGACTTTTATTTGACACAAGGGCAGAAACGGCGAACAAGTGTAGTAGTCGGCTGGAATTCGTCCTTGTAGGGCTTTTTGAATATAGTACTAGATTCAATCCAGATGAATCCTATAGCCAAGCGTAATGGCTGGTTAATTTAGTACAACACGACCGCATTTCTTCTATTTGCTGTCAGGTCCCTATTTGACAGGTTCCTTTCTTTTAAGTAAGTAAGTTTATTCATCCAACACAGGTTACAAAACAAAGCATAAAAGCAAACACTCATTCCACAAGAGCTACTGCTAACGTGTGGTTTGAGAGCAGCAGACAAAGAAACACAATTGAACTAGAAAAATCAAAGGGTTAGTCGCCAAAATAAAACAACACCGAAATAAAAGTAAAAAAAGTGCATCGAGATAAATATATATATACACGACAAATTTATGAAAAGGGGTATAAAAGGAGAAGAGGAGTGAAATATAGAAATCAATCTCAAAGAAAACACGATTAAAGCAAAAACAAGCTACATACTGTATTCAATATACATATAGTTAATGTGGTCAAAATATAGTCAACAATTGGTATCGTTCAAAACCTAGTTTGAATTGTTGAATCATGTAATAGACTAATAGTCAAAACATCTGCTAATTAAGTTTGACCTCGATCTCCCATGTTAAAGCCGAAATTTGGAAGCTTAATTTCTCCGCCGTCTTTCAACGTTTTCTACTGAAATTTGGTGTATAAGCCTTGTGGAACTTGGCCAACACGTGTACCAACTTTTATTAATTGCCGATTTATCACAGATTTGGACTTCAGCTGGAATCGAGAGTTTCATTTTTGTCTTATACGGTGCGGATGGGGAACTTCGGACACGTTTATACAATAGTCTCTACAGACTAAACCATTTGTCGTAGAAAGCTGGTTCTTAGCTCATTTGAAAGATCTACTTCCGGAGATGTACCCTTTATAGACATAGAAATTTCAACTGGTCGTTCCGTTCCGGAGTTACGGAGCCCTGAACGATCCGTTTTATTGTTATACATTGTTTTAAACATTGTTTTTAATCAACAATGCCCATCAGCAAACGCCAGACAGAAAGCGTAAGCAAATGCTAACAATGCTGGTGAGCCAACAATGTATTCAACCATTAGACACGTAAATAAAATCAAAACCATATCCCAACCTTAAAATTGTTGTAAGAATAATATATTATATATTATATTATTATTATATATATTGTTGTGTTTTTAGAGTTTGGTGGGGGAGGGAGTGGGTCACTGTGGGAATTTTGCACGTAACAGGGAGCATTTCTCGGGCGGCATGGGAAGGGTGGGTGTCGTCACTCCCTGGTCCTCTTCTTTTGGGTGGGGATTTTAATGCCCATCATTGGCAATGGGGGAGCACTCGTTGTGACAGCAGGGGTCGGGTCATTGCCAATAGTTTGGATCGGTTCAGCCTGACTGTGGTGCAGGACGGGACGCCAACATTTGTCCGCCGATATAGGGGGGGGGGTCATCCAGAAATCGACTTTGGATTTGTTCCTTTGTACCAGTAGTTTGGCCACTCATGCTGCGTTCGAGGTGTCAACAGACCTGCAGGGGACTGACCATTTTCCTGTGGCGTTGTCCTGGAACACTGGGAGGGGGCAGGTACTTGAGAGCCTCGCCCGTTTAGCTCGTCCAGTGGTAGATTCAGGGGATTTTGCACCTTGGGTGAAGAGGTGGATTGGGGAAAGAAAGGGAGGGGGTGTTCGTTGTATAGCTAGAAGGGCCCGACGTGATGCTGTGTGGTGGACACATGCTTGCGTCGTAGCTGTCAGGGATAGGCGTCGAGCTTGGCAGAGGTTTCTGCGGTCTCGCTGCGATGCTAGGTGGTATGAATACGTTGGAGTGGCACAGGAGACGAGGTTCCTCCTCCACAAGGAAAAAGCACAGTTTGGGGCAAGACTTTGTGCTAAAGTCTCTGAGGGTCTGCCGATTTCCAAGGCCTGGGCTGTAGTGAGACCGCAGGATGCTCGTCCAGCCATCGCATGGGTTTTCGGCAGGACCGGAGAGATCCTGCGCGGGCCTTGCATGGCTGAAGCGTTTAATGCAAACTTTGCAGAGGTGTATAGTTAGTAAGTAGTTTTATTGTAGAGTGAGCGGATGGCTTGTAGGCCTTAAGGCTCAATAAAACAACTTCAAATTCAAATTAGTGCATAATATAGGCTACACACTCGCCTACTTTGGGGGCTTATTTTTCATCATCATTCTAGTCCGGTCGTCTCTTTTCCGTTCATCCTATTGATACATACACCAGTTTTTAAGATTCATATTCAAGATTTCAGGACTGGTATTTCATTTTCATTTTCAACTATATTTCCAGGATTTCAAGGAATCGCACGAACCCTGAATTAGTTAATCTGTAGGTCTGTACTAAGCACACTAAAAGTATGGTATCTACGATTTTTCAGCGATGTCCTTTAGCCAACTTGAATGAACAATCAGACATATCGTGTTCTAAAGTAAAAACTGTAAAAACATGTGAATACAGCAGTTAGGTTTCACGTAGACTAAACAGTACAGGAACACTGTGGTCTGTGAAACCTTACAGAAAAGTTTATTTGTGTTACTTTGCTGTTTTGACTTCGGATCAGTTAAACCTTACCTTAAACATCAAATGAGCTCGTTTTTGTTTTCTAATATAATACTCATTCCGGCAAAAGTAAGAAGGAAAGTGAAAATTAATTACTGTGAAAACACATGCAACAATTGCTTTAAACTTTACTACAATTGCGATTCACGTCGCGAATCATTGCTACCTTGCAAACTGTGTCTGGTCAAGTGAATGTGGCATTGTTGGCGGGCTATAAGATTGGACTATTGAACTTTCGTTGTTGATCTAAATAAAAAACGAATCCGATTATCAACTAAAAGCGGACAACTGCAAACAAAACGACGATATGTTGTTAATTTTGAGGCCCCTCAAATCATGGAACTCGGAATTGGCAGCCTGATACGATGGAAAGGCGCATTTATTTTGTAGATGCAGACTTGGAAAGCGAAGTTGAATTGTTTTAAAATGGGCGGCAACAATTTTTGCATTCGTGAGCAAATGAAGGACAATTACTTGCAACAAATTGGTGGTATGTGGTGCCGACATGAATTGTTTCTAATCTGATGGAAACAATCACGGAGATTACCTTGCGGCAGGGGGCTTGCTTGCGTACTGAATGCTGACTTTCTCAGTGATACGGTTTTTTAGCATTCAGTAAAACACAAGTATGCGTCTTTTCTCGGTCTGGGTGTACTAATGAAATATTGCAAACGCGACTGATTTTCCTAAGAAGACCAAACACCGGGAGAGGCTATGGCCGGGAGACAATCACAGAGATTAACTTGCAGAGGGGGCCGGGGAAGGGGGGGAGGGGAGC
>JAHWFP010184701.1:8179-18381 GCA_023313725.1 Lithobius niger | reverse complement strand
TGTTGTGGTTTTTAATACATCTGTCTTATCTTATCTAAAACAAAAAAAATAAAAATTACAAACGTTAAAAAGTTTAAAACCAAAACGATGGCCGCTGAAGAGGAAGGATAGATGGTACTGGGTTTTGGTCACGGATGCCTTACCACCAAGCTTAGACTTACCAGGGACACAATGGTCCCCGATGGCATCGCCAAACGTGAGGGACAAGTGAGGGGAAAAGCCATATCATTCTGAATGTTTCTTAAATATATTTAAAAAAAAAACAGTTTAAACAGGCAGTTTAAAACGTGGCCTAAACCTATTGTCAATCTTAATAAAGAACAAAAAAATCATAATATTAAAGCCTTGGTTACCAGGTAAGACATGACCTGGAACAAGCGGGCATTACACCAGTCTCAACAATCACCACTCAACTAATAGGCGACGACATAATAGGGTCTTTTCAAAAATGCTGCAGAGTTAAACTCTTCAAGATGATGTCTGAAGCTGTTGACTGAAGCAGCCGAGGAGTCAAACTTAGCACTTAGATCCTTAACTTGTACAAACACTCGGACGCTCTGGGTCCATAATGAGGTTTTAAGCGTTGTAAAGAACAACGTTTACAAACGCAATTTCTAAGATCAGTCTTCCAAGAACGAATATTTATAGACGTTGTGTGTTTATACGCCTACAGAATAGGTGTTGTAAACCACAACGTCTATACGTGTTGTAAATCACATCATCTGTAGTTGTTGTAAATGAAAATGTCTATAAGTATTGTAAACCTCAACCATCTATAGGTGTTGCAAACCAAAACGTATATACGTGTTGTAAACCACAGCGTCTAATGTGCAGCAACTCTTTGGTTAAGTTTGGTACTGATGTGTAGTTAAACCACCAATATCAGTAATTGTTTGCCTTCACCTTAATTCATTTAAAACTGTGCTGAGGTTTGAGACGAATTAATAAAAAGTACCCATGCAATTCAAAAACCACAACAAATGTACACTTGGGTCTGAAGTGGTGGTTTAACAAGAATTTCTATGAATTGAAATCCCCCGAATATTCGGTGTGTTTGGACATTACAGTCAGCTTCTTGACTCGTGATTCTCATTTGCCCCGTGGCCTTATATGGTGACCAATCGGCTTTAGCCCCTCCCACCGACATTTCAAAGTAACAAAACAATGATAGATGACTTACAGCATAACACAATAAGGCGTGCGTTGTAGGTGTTGTAAAACGTAGTGTTGTAAACCACAACGTGTTGTAAAAAAAAAGGACAAATAGGTGTTGTGATAGACTTGTGAATCACGTCTATTTTTACACTATTTTTAAACATAAGAGTGAGAGCTGTTAGAATATCTTATATGAAAGTTTTTACACCTATCGTCCGAAATAGGCACCTGCAAATTCAAAGACCAACGAGAAACAAAATTAATCTCTAGTTGCAATTGATACTGTGAGGTCAAGTTTACAATAGAAGAATGCAATTTTAGGTCATCAGCAAATTCCGCTTGACTTGCATTGAATGTGTTGCAACACATGTCATTTAAATGTAAAATGAACTGACTTTGACCTAAAACTGACCCTTGTGGAACTCTGATAATCTGCACTGGTTCTGACAATTTTTGCATTTGGGTGCGCCCATGCAAAAAGGCCTCAAGCCAGGTTAAGAGTACTCCATCAAAACCTTAAAATCTGAGCTTAAAGAGAAGCTTTCGATGGACAACAGACTCAAAGTCTCAAAGCCTCAAAATCTCAAAAGTCTTTCTCACTTGAAGATTTACTGCTTTGCATGACTTCTTGAGAGTTCCTGTATGATGGCGCCGTGGGCCCGGTAGGCATCTCTTCGTATCACACTTTACCACTACAACTTACGCACTCATTTATTTTTTTTCTTGGTGGTAGTGAGATACATATAACTTTGATTTTATCATTATAGTTACCTAACGCTTTGGTTCTATCATAGTTATTTTAGGGCGCTTCTATTAAAGGAAATAATGATAAAGACGTAATTGAAATTAAATATAAAAAATTTCTCTCCTTGCAGGCATCAAAATTTGTAACCAAAACAAAATTCAATAAGAACTTGATTTTTTTTTAAGGATATTGCCAGGGTCGCAATTCGGATGGGGAGAGGTGGAACAGGAGCACTTCCTGGTTACAATACTGAAGGAGGAGCAGGGCTCACAAGGAGTATCCAGTGCATTGTAGTTGTGGCAAAGGATATTGCTCTGGGGCGTGGACTGTGCTAGAACTTTGTTTCTCTGTATTTAATAGTGTAAAGGCATGAGGCCTAAAATTCCTGTCGATTGGTTAGGAGACCCGACACCAACCATCAACAACTCGGGGATACCTTTTTTTTTCTTAGCGCCAAAAAGCGCTAGGCCTATTTTTCACCTCCAAGTTTAAAAATTCATATCTCCCAGGAAAATGGACTTCATCGACTCCTGTTTGCAGCTCTTAATAAACCCGAACTTTTTCTGTAATCCTACGAAAACAGAACTCCAAAATTCGCCGTACTTTGGCCTACAACTCAATTTGAAAAAGTGCTCAAACTGAGCACCGACGCACGCAATTTCCGTCGCCATTTTCCGAAAACCAAAATGTAAATATTTATTTATACTTCTTGAATTTATTTCCAGGCATAAAGCCGACTAGCTTAGTGCTGTGCTAGTTTACATGTTTATTACGTCTTCAATGTTTTTATTTTACTAAGGTGACGATTTTAGCAACTATGAAAACTTTGACCACAACAACGGTATTTCTGCGGCTGCAATAATACATTTAAATCTTTATGCGTTATAGCATTTTGAAGCACAAGCTGGTTTATTTAATCTTTTACCTAGGCTTTTATGAAAGCATTATTTAACGTAATCTTTTCTCATGAACCCTACCTTGTTCAAAATGGCAACACAACTACGATTATTTTACCGGACATTTTCAGTGTGTATCTTGTATTTTTATTTCAGGGCTCCGACCATAGTGATCTCAATTCCGAATGCACAGTAAAGCCTTTGCCTTCAATTAATAAGCGTTTATTTTGACTTTGAGCATCAAACTTCGTTCCCCCCCCCCCTTCCTTCAATAATTGCAATGCATAACATTGCAGTTTTTATTAAAAAAATGTATAGGCCTATTTCACGTTGTTATGAGTTTAACTCAATGCACTACTCAAGCCACGGCCTCTAAAAACACCCAAAGTCGGCAATTCCCTTTGCCATCCAAGCTCCTTCCAATCCGAACTCAGTATTTTTTCTCCCCACCAGTCAGAGTGCAAGGCTACCCTAGCCGTCCGCGCTGTCATGGCCGACTTCCGGTAGTGCCAGCTCGGCCGGTTTTGGTCAGTCACTCCTCCTCCAAAGCGACCCCTCTACCTCACACCCCCCCTCCGTCGCTCTCCTACAGGTCCGCGGTTTCCCTCCTACCTGCAGACAGGCAGCAGGTATATAACCAGGCCAGGAGAGAATTTCGTTAGCATAGCTCAAGGACTCAGGCTAGAGGTCACTACGGCGGTTCGAGCAGAGATGTCCAGTCCGAATGTTGCCATGCCGGGCAAGGTAGTGGTTCAAAGGGTAACTAGTTTATTAGAATTTAATTTTTAAAACAGAATTTCTAAATTTTTAGTCTTAGACATAAACTTAACTTCTAGCATTTGAGGGAATTTGTGGGTAGCCAAACGCAATCGGCATTTTGGTTTAAGGCACCCATGATTTAAGGGTTTAAGGTCCCCTTCCTAAAAACCGGCTTTGTTTTCTTTGTTTATGGACTCAGTGTCCATTAAATAATCTAAGATCACCGAGATCTCGCATGTGTTATTGTTGAAACAGGAGTTTTCAAAAAGGTAGTTTTCCTTGTAACACTAATCTTGATTCAGTGTGATTGATTGATTGACTTTAGTGCAAGAGTTGCTAAAGCTTTCAAAGACTATTTTACATTCTGCAAGGGTCATGTTTGTAACTTAGAGAGTTGCGATAACTCAAACCGACTTTTTCTAGTCCAAATTGTAATGTGAACTTTAACTTAATTTAAGTTCAGTGTCGATTTAATTGTAAATCGTGTGCTTTTAATTGTAAAGCCCCAGTTTCATTTTTGTAACCAACTAGTTACTCCGTGTGTATAAATCTTGTCATGTTTTATTAAAACAGAAAAGAAAGTTGTTTTGAACAACAAATTTTGACTTCGAGTCTGATTTAATTTGCAAGGGTTATTTTAATTACAAATCAATTTTTATTCTAACTCCGAAGTAGGCAATTAAATTAACTACCCATCGTGGTGGCAGTGAACCATGATTAGATAGGTCTTCATAACTTAGGTACGACGCTGACGCTCTTCTCCTAACCGTGCAGTAAACACGCTATGCTGTTTTTCCGCGAAAGTAAAAACCGCCACTTAAGAACTTATCTAAAGTAACCACAAGTACGCCAGATTGTCGGTGCTATAGACAGTAGGCACCTCAAGACCCTGTAAGCGCCGCTACAATAGGTAGACCAGTTTCAAAGTGGACCCTATACCAGGACTGCAAGAAAATGCTGAACCAGACCAACCCTCCAATCACTGACGAAGATGGTCTTGGCATGTTTTTAATTTCTGTAGTTTCGTCCCTTTCTCTCCATTCGACCACTATTTTCTTAGTATTTTGCACAAAGCTCTTGAAGCTGTCTGGTATAGTTGGCCTAAATTAGGGCTAGATCAGTGTTGTTATGGGTACAAATAACCTATGTTTTTACATGCCCTTCCAGCCACACCTTTCCTTACCTCCTTCCTCACTCATCAGTTTATTATAATAGACATGGTCCCATTTCATTATGCCCCCCCCCCCAGGGCAACTCATAAATTACAGAATTCCCATATATGATTCCAAGTACAGGCGAACTTGCTAATTTTTCATGGTAAACCACTTGTGTGTTTTGGCTTGTTGGATAGTAGTGCCACGCGATGTAAACTGCGCTCTCTTTTTTGTCTTTAGCAGTTGTATTTGCCGTCACTCCAATCGAAGGGCCACATCAGAATGTTGTTGATGAGAATGACGATGATACTGATGATGATGCCAATGACCATGGGCAGGAAAGTAAGCAATAGAAATTATTACTCTTCCTGATAAATGCTGAGCTCATGTGATAATTTTAGCATTCCATACAAAACTGGTCAGCTATTTAAAAATGTCACATCGCTTACTTTGAAAATTCGAGTCCATGTTTATGTTTTGTACGTTTAGATTTCCAAGAAAGGATATTTACCGTTCCAATATGCTTGCAAATTTTCGACAGTCAGGTTTTTGCGCGTTGGAGGGCTCAGAACGACTCTCTTCATCAGGCTACCAGATCACCGCTTACTTCGCCGAGCAGACTAACGATCACGACAAAGTAAGCGGTGATGTGGTAGCCTGATGAAGACAGTCGTTCTGAGCCCCTCTAACTCCAGAAAAGCCTGACTGTCGAAAATTTTCAAGGATATTGGAACGGTAAATATCCTTTCTTTGAAATCTAAGCGTACAAAGCGTAAACTGGTCAGCGATTTTCCCTGCCAACTTTTTTGAATAGTGGCCAACAGGATTCAGAACTGTTAAAAAATATATACATAACGGTAGTAGCAAGAATTTATAGGGTATGGGAGGATAATTTGTAACTCTAAAAAGTCCCTATTGAAACACATTAGATTCGTACCTATTAGTTCAGTCAGAGTTTTCAGAGGACGCCACATGTTCCATCTGGTTATATTTGCTTATTTTTCAGCCCAAAACTAAAGTAAACTAAATTACAACTAAGCTAGGCTAAGTAATAATAAAATATTATGCCCAGGCCTTGTGCAGGTACTAAAGGAAGAGTCCACTATTACTACAGGGAGGGATAAGGGGCCAGTAAACATAACAAGCATTACTATCTTTATTCACATCATATAACGTTTAGGTAATTTTTTGTAGAAAAACGACAGTTTGGGGTGGGTTTTAACTTCACTATTTCATGATTTTAACTTATCAGCATTTTAGGGGTGGGCTTTTAATACACGATTTACCGTACTATATGGTATTGTCCCGGGTTCTAAACTGTAGAAGGGGCAGGGCCCCCAAACAGAATCCGGTGAATTGTAGTTGTGACACAGGATATTGCTCTGGGGCGTGGATTGTACTAGAAATTTGTTTCTCTGTGTTTATAGGTAAACCAATTTTCCATGTAGACCCGATACCAGGACCGCAAGAAAACGTTAAACCACTTACTCCTCCAGGGGTAGGAACCGATTCGGGAGGTAAGTACAGGTTGACTTTTAGGTGTTAAACCAGAGCCATATCGAACCATGCAATTTGAGCACATGTAATAATTTTAGCGTTCCATACCAAATTGGTCAGTGATTTTCCCTGCCAGCTTTTTTGAAACTTGGCCCGCATGATTCAGAACTGTTTAAAAATATATACAGAATAGAAAACAATTGCAGGAGAATGGCAAA
Source organism: Lithobius niger (assembly GCA_023313725.1). NCBI lineage: Eukaryota > Metazoa > Arthropoda > Chilopoda > Lithobiomorpha > Lithobiidae > Lithobius > Lithobius niger. The sequence continues at coordinate 11,957 of JAHWFP010184701.1, read as the reverse complement.
ATCATGACGTTTCTGTTCCTAGCTCAGAACCGTTTGCAAGTGAAGGGTTTAAAACATGTCAAACAACAGAGAAATAAAAAAAAACAGCAGCAGAGGAGATGGGTCATGGGTTTACAGGTCGTAAGGGTGTAAGGTCCCCATACTAATATTAAAAATAAAAATAAAATAAAATAAAATAGAAGAGTTCTGCATAACTCATCCAAGTCTGTAGATCAAATGATAAGAGAAGGAGGTCTGGGAATGGTTTAAATAGTGGGTCCCTGCATTTTGATTGGTGGATATGTGTTGATGCCTGCGTCATTGCATATCGTCAATGTGCTGGCATCAACACATTTCCACCAGTCAAAATGTAGGGACCCACTATTTAAACGTTTAGCCGACCACTTTGTCTTAACAACTGATCTGCTGACTTGGGTGAGTTAGAAGCTACTGTTGGCGCCATCTTTCCAATCGTGCCACCACAGAAGGGTCCATCCATGGGAAAATCTATTTATTTACTAATTTGCTCATTTTATTTTGGTGACTATATACATTTTAAGGGAGAAAAAAATTTGTTTAATGAAAATAAAGTTTTCTAGCATGGGAGTATGTGGGGGCTTAAAAATCTCCCTTCCTCTGATATAAATATTCATTTCTCCCACTGTAATTTGTATGTGTGAAGACCATCAGGTGACCTGCTGTGCCACGAAACGAGCTTCAGGTCCCAACACCTAAACAAAATATTGACCAGTGGAAGGGGTGTGCCTTAGTGGTGGGGATAGGGGGGGAGACAGAGAATTAAAGAAAACTGTATGCGAGATGTTCTGGAATGTAGGAGGAGGGTGCATGAAAAACGTGGAAGGCCAAGTGCATGAACTAAGATTTATTATTTGTGAAATTAAAAGATGGATAGGATTGTCTATACTCGAAGTTGTCATGGCACGTTATGGATCAATTCAGTCACAACAACCTGAAATTTGCGAATGGCTTTCGTATTAGTTTTCCTTGTAAAAAAAAACTAAGTTCGTCACTGTGTTACTGCCATTACAGTATATACTTATAATTAGGTTTTGACCGAGTCCGGGTAAACACCTGATCCGGTACCAGGGAATGCTATTTTTGACCTGGCTCGAACTCGGTAAAAATTCGACCAAGTACAAACAGGGTAATAATTATTTGCAAGCAATGATATTCATTAATGTGCACAGAAAAAAATCAAAATAAATTGCTTTAATAGTTTCGGAGAACCAATTTTTTTTTTAAATTACGGGCTGTAAACTAACTAAAACTGAACATCTCTGTGTTGAGAAAACGTGTCCGTAAGTCGGAGATAGTTACGCTAAAAATCGTTGTTCCCACCTGGTAAGCGATAGTGTGAAGGTTTATATGCTCCTTTTCCATTTTACTTGTACATCACAGCTGCTATTTAAATTTTTTTTATGTTGGGTAACATCATCTTTCTCGTGATTTTCAACAACGAACTGAACATAAGCGCTCACGTGAAATCCGAAGAGCGCCATGGCGGCCATTGTGAAATCGCCCGTCAGCCAATGAGAGTGCATCAAATCAGTCACGTGGTGCTAACTGGCCAATGAGGAAACACGAACTTCCAATTGCTTTGGAAAGGCAGTTCGAGACCACCACAAACAGCCTCTTACATTCCATCTTATTGGCCAATGCCAAACTGGCATCGAGAAAATGTGTTGAGAGGCCCGGATAGAGGGGAATTTCAGCTTTTCAATGAACCCAAGATGGCGGCAACTAGTCAAATGGTTTGATCGTTACCGCTGTCGAAAAAGACCAGTTTTTGTTCTAGAACTTCGGAAAATGGAGAGAACACCACATTTTTGCAGTTTTTTTTTAGTAAGACTGCACTCAATTAAAGTGCTTTTTATAAAAGTATACACATCGTTAACAACGTTTTGTTTACAGAAATCGGTAAACAACATATCGGCTAGCGAATTTTAGTTTTTCTAATGTCGATATTTTGGCCGAAAATTGTATTTTCGAGTCTTTCGACCCGCACTTCCCCATAAAGTTTCAACGTATATATACGTCATTACTCCACTTTGGCCACATCGTTGCTTAAAGAATTAAAGCCAACAAAGGCCTATTGTGAGACAAAGTAACCAAAATGCATTTTATTTTTCATTTCACTTTATTATAAAAAAAATAAGAATTGGAAAAAAATAAGAATTGCTGGTCAATTTAATTTTTAACTTCACTTTATTTAATAACGTAAAGTTTATAATTAAACAATTTGGAAGAAAGAATTACTTGTATTTTACCTTATTTTAAAGTTAGTTTCATCCTTTTTTTTGCTTTCGTTCATTGTTATACTATGCGCAATACAAAACTGGACGAAAGCAAAATGAAAATGACTGAAAAAAAAAAAAAGAACGAAACCAAAGTAAAAAAAAGCTGCATATTAAGCAAAACAAAAATTGAAAATCTACGACCTGGACTACTCGGACTCGGCTGGGTAGGTATTCATAATTACTCGGACTCGGCTCGGACTCGGTTTTTTGTTACCCGGTCTATCCTTACATACAATGTTGAACACTAAGACCCTAAGGCCACTAAGACCTTTTTTTGGGGGGTGGGGTGGGGTGGGGGGGAGATTATATGTCTTTTCTGCAGCGTAACTGTGTGATTCTGCAGCAGTTCCAGATTATTGCTGCAGCAGTTCTGTGATAATTCTTCAACATTGGTGGGGTATTTTTATAGCACTTCTGTAGTATTTCTGTGTGATTCTGCAGCAGATCTTGGGGCATGCTGCAGTCGTTGTAGGTGTTTTCTGCAGCAGTCCAAGTATAATTATTGTAGTGGAGTCCTGCACTCCAGGCAGATTGGAGAGGAGATCCGAACTCCAAAAATCAAAAACCTCGGGATACATTTTTTTTTTCTTGAGCGCCCATATGCCAAAAGACCTCGGTCTTAAAACGTGCATTACTCCACCAATAATGGACCAAATCGGCCGATTTCTTCAACCCTTAATAGCCACACACTTCAGCTACAATCCTGCGGGAACGGGACTTTAAATTTCTTTCGCATCATTCAACAGCATCCATTTGAAAAACGCTCCAAACTGCCGCAGCGCTCATAACTCGCGGCCGGCATTATTGAAATACGGTATGTATTTTTTTTTTTTTGTTTTCTTTCTAGGCAAAAAGCCTAAATACACTAGCTTAGTTGCGAAATACGAAGGGCTGCCTTCGGGTACTTAACCTCACATACATGTTGGATACAGACAAACATTTTAGCGTAATATTTTTTATCTTGTTTGAATGCATGCAAACACTATGAAAAATTCTGCGTTTTAAATTCCCACTTATTCCCACTTCTTTAATTCCCACTTAAATTCTTAAATTCCCACTTATTTAAATGCGTTTTAGCATTTACTAAAGCTAGTTTATTTAACTTTTTTAATGTATTTTGCCCCCTTAACTCTACCAATGCTTGGCAACGTTTATTTACCTTTAATTTTAGCGGACCTTAAAATCGTTGTTTACATGTTGTTAAAATCTCAATCGAAACTCCGACAATGACTACAATCCAAATCCGAATGCAAACTCCAGCTTTTCCGTAGTAACAATGATCTGTCACCAGTCCTTCTATTAAAAATGCTATAATTGGAAACTGTGCTTACACTTCGTCCCCACCCCCCACCTTAAAACTCAATTCTGGCCTTTGTTTCCATGCCCCAGTCCCTTCAAACGGCTCTGCACCAAAAAGCTTTTGTTAAACCAACTTCTCCTCCTCCTTTCCATTGTTCTCCTGACCCTCAGCCAATGAGGAG
>JAHWFP010184700.1:3556-17443 GCA_023313725.1 Lithobius niger | reverse complement strand
ATTCAATCCCCAACATCTTCTACCTGTGGACATTATTGTATTTTTTATATAATTATGAGAACCAAGGGATTTACTCCCGATTACATTGTTAACAAATTAAAGAAAACAGCTTTCCGTGAACGTTATGTGTACAATTTTGTAAAATGTATTAATAAACTTAAAATGTGATTATACAACATTGTCTTAATATTTTCTTTATTCTTTCTAGAATGCCGCACTGTTTCATAAAATTTCGCCTGGAGGGGAGCGACGATGAGGGAATTGATATTGTGAAAAGAACACTATACCACAACATGTTGCAAATGATAAGGTTGAAAATGCTTTGCATAGGCATCGAAACCGTCCTAGCAGGACACTTGGTCAGGATTTTAGTGGAGTGTAAAATGGAAGCAATCAAAAGTTTTATCGAGGGGATGCAAGCTGGCTTTAAAGATGATGGTGGTTTAATCGACAAAGAGCTAACTATGGAGATCATTACTCGTTCTCAAGCTGGAATGTTTAAAAAATATATAACAACGATTGATCCTTTCGCCTTAATTCTCGGATGTAGCCTACCCGACCTTTCATTTGGTATGCAGCTCGTACGATTTTGCGAAGATAGTCTGTCGTTCACCCACCTTGACCCATTTGTTCTGAACAATTTTGAGTTACATGACAGAATTAAAACTTACTACGAAAGTTATCACACGACACGAAAAATTACTCTAAATAGGATAGAGAATGAAATGTTGAAAACAGAGTTCTTAAAAGAACCAACACCTTTGTGGAGCGCACTTGCAACAAACGCCTTGCAAGACAGAGAAGTCAAAGGTGTTTACATTTACGGTTCGAGTGGAATTGGTAAAACATTACTCGTTGAAGTGGTACTACCAGACATTTGCGAATTGGGTTACGTCATGACAAATGCATCTTTTACAGGTGTAAGACATGACGATCGCTACATCTACATTCCAGATTGTTCTTCAGAACTCCTTGAGTCTTCCATTTTGACCCTATATCGTTTGGTAGATAACAGAGCTTTCAATATTGGAAAACAAAAGATATTATTTAAAGGCAAGGTGATAATTGTTAGTAGATGTCAACCTCCAGAAGATGTAGCCTTCCTACGACGTTTTACCGTCATCGAAGCAGACACACCTTTATTTGCATCACCTCATACAAATAGAGTTACACCGCCCTACACGACTGACAAAGTGTGTAATTTTTTTTAATTTATTGTTTTTTTTCGTGTTCTAGTTTTCTAACTTTACGATTTCGTAACATGATTTTTTTTTTTTACAGATGCCACAAGGTTATTTGAGGGCAACGCCTCCACAATCAGCTGAAGACTTGTCACCAGTCGATTCGATGTGCACAAGTCTGGATGCTCTCAACGTGTGAGGATGTTTGTTTGTCAGGCGTGTGGTTCGAAGTATAGTCACAAAAGCAGTCTTCTGCGACATCTGCACAATTGTCACCCAGCCGATGCCGATGCAAACTGTGTTGTTTGCGGTCGACGTTTCGAAAACCGTCGCACACTTCTTCTTCACCAGATACGCGCTCATGTTCCATCACCTACAGCTCCTCAAAACGTTTGCAGTCAGTGTAACGAAGGGTTTGTTTCAAGAATTGAATTGAACCGTCACCGTCATCGTTCTCATGTTACGCCGAACAGACCCAATATTCATCTCGATGAAACAATCTCTTCGTTCAAGAAGACCAGAAGCTCTTTTCGGAATTATATTTCAAGATTTAGTTATGTGTTTCCGGACGACGAAACTCTTCATCCAAATTTGGAATTATTTTTGTTTAGTTTACACGAGCAGTTGTATTCTTTAGTTGAAGAAGTGTGTAACAGCCTTCGTCAAGTTAAACTTGTGACGAGTGTCAAGCTCGAACTACACAAACCTCCTTCGAAAGTAATTTCCATTTATTTATGTACAAAACCGTACACAGTGTTACGTATTAATCAAATTGAAGATATTTTAAAAGAGGTTTACTTGGACTTGTTAAGACGTTTAGAACATTACCAAAAGGAAGGTTCTGGCTGGGTTTTATGGAATATTCTAGCATTGGATCTTCATTTTGCGAGATATCAACCCTTAGCTGGAGGTTGTTACAAACCATTCGATTCTTTTCTTGCTCATAAAAAGGCGATAGTTAATGTCAAATGTAATGATTTAAAATGTTTTGAATATTCCATATTAGCCGCCTTACATCCTACTACAGGTAATCCTAATAGGGTGAGCAATTACAAGCATTTGTTACACAGTCTACGTGTAGACGGTATCTCTTACCCAGTACCATTAGATTATGTTCGTAAATTTGAAATTTTAAACGATTTAAAGATTAACGTTTACGGTTATTCTGACAAAGAGGTTTATCCACTCTACATTAGCGAGAGGAATGGAGACGAAATAGTAAGGTTGTTATTGTTAGAAGACAATCACTATTGTTTTATTAAGAATTTCAATCGATTGATATCGGACAATGTTTTCAATAGCTATACTTGTGCATACTGTTTGTGTCCTCAACACAAACGAGATAGATTATACGAACATGAAATATATTGTAAAGAACATAAACCGCAAAGAATTGTTATGCCAGAACCTGGGGAGAATATTATGAAGTTCAACAATTTTGCGAATCAGTTGGCTGTCCCATTTGTGGTTTACGCAGACTTTGAGTCGATATTAACTCCTATACAAGGATGTAAACCTAATGATGAGAATTCCTACACGTACGAATATCACTTACACGAACCTTGTGGTTATTGTTATGTTATGATTGATTGTTTAGGAGAGGTGATATCTAGCGAACTGTATAGAGGTTCTGATTGCGTGTCACGCTTTCTCTTAGCCATCGAAGCTGAGTATGTAAAAACGAGAGCTTTGTTAAAACAACCAAAACCGTTAGTAATGACAGAATTTGACAAAATTCACTTTCGAAACAATAACTTGTGTCATATTTGTGAAGAACTCATCGTCGATGGTGAAATGAAGGTTCGCGATCACGACCACTATACAGGTGTTTATAGAGGTCCCGCTCACTCGCAATGTAATATCGAATACAAATTTAAGAAAACAATGCCTGTGTTCTTTCATAATTTGACTCGGTATGATAGCCATCTCATAATGCAAGGTATTTCAACCTTTGGTAAACCAAATGTGAGTGTTATTCCAGAAAATGTACAACATTACATGTCTATTCAAATTGATAATGTATTATACTTGGATTCTTTTAAATTTTTGCCGTCGTCTTTAGACAAATTGGTGTCATTGCTGGAAGATTCCCAACTTGACATTCTCAAGTATGAATATCTGGAGCAATGGCCTTTGTTAAAGCGTAAAGGGATATTTCCCTATGAATACTTAGACTCTTATGCTAGATTTGAGGAAAAGGCTTTACCACCAAAGGAAGCTTTTTTCTCTAGTTTGAGTAAAGAAGGTGTCAGTGACGAGGACTATGAATACGCATTAAAGGTTTGGAACGAGATGGGTTGTAAAACATTTGCCGATTACTTTAATTTATATTTGCGTTTAGATTGTTTTTTATTAGCTTGTGTATTTACAGACTTTAGAAAGACTTGTTTAGAATGTTACAAGTTAGATCCTGCTCATTACTACAGCAGCCCCGGTCTTACATTTTCGGCCGCATTGAAAATGACAAAGATTCAGTTGGAGTTGTTGACTGACATTGATCAACATTTATTCATCGAAAGAGGAATACGAGGAGGTGTGAGTATGGTAACGAAACGATTTGCACGTGCCAATAACCCATTTATAGGTGAGAATTATTGTCCTGAAATACCTCATTCGTACATCATATATTTGGATGCCAATAACCTGTATGGGTGGAGTCTCAGTCAAGTGCTACCTTTTGGGGATTTTATGTGGTTGACGGAAGAACAAATCCGTGATTTAGACATTCTTGCCATAGAAGACGATGCAGCAAAAGGTTACATTCTAGAAGTGGACCTGGATTATCCCCCGCACTTGCACGACCTTCATTCCGATTATCCATTGTGTCCCGAATCAGTGCTCATCTGCTACGAGCAGCTGTTGCCTTATTGTCAAGATTTGCATAGGATTCTTAACCTTTCGGACAGTTCTAGAAAACTCGCTCCGAATTTGCATCCCAAATCAAAATATATTGTTCATTACAGAGTCTTAAAGTATTACCTTTCACAAGGTTTAGTAATGAGTAAGATCTATCGTGTTTTGTCATTTGCGCAGAAAGCTTGGTTAAAACCGTACATTGAACTGAATACGGCAAAACGTCAACATGCCACTAACGCTTTCCACAAAGATTTTTATAAGACAATGACGAATTCTCTGTACGGTAAGACAGTTGAACAATTGAGGAAGCGAGTTAGCGTTAAAATTGCAACCACTGAAAGTAAAGCGAGGAAACTGACTTCAAAACCAAACATGGAGAATTTCGTTGTTTTTGATGAAAATGTTGTTATTTTTAAGATGAGGAAAACCAAAGTGGTTCTATCACGTCCAATTTATGTTGGGTTCACTGTTCTCGATCTGAGCAAGTATTTAATGTTTGATTTTCACTACGGACATATAAAAACCTTGTATGGAAACAACGCTTCATTGTTGTTCACAGACACCGATTCCTTATGTTATGAAATCTTTACGGATAATATATACGCAGACATGTTGTTGCATCTTGATAGATACGATACGAGTGATTATCCTATAGATCATGCTTTGTACTCGACCCGGAACAAGAAAGTGCCAGGTATTTTTAAAGACGAGACTTGTTCCGTCCCCATTCTAGAATTTTGCGGTCTGAAAGCTAAAATGTATTCGTTGATTTATGGCGATGTTAACAAACTTGTTGGAAAAGGCATCCAGAGACGTGTACTGAAACAAGAAGTAACTCACAGGCATTACGTTGATGTACTACATAATCAAAATGTATATTGTTTTAAAATGAATTTTCTTCGGAGTAAAACTCACCAGCTAGTGACCGAAGAACAGAACAAACTGTGTTTAACCGCTTACGATAATAAACGGTATCTATTAAGTGATGGCATTAGAAGTTTATCGTATGGACATTATTCCATACCTGATAATTCATTGTAAAAAAGGTAAAACCGATACCGTGTATCAACAATGTTATTTTTTTTATTGATTCAAACTTGTAACAACACATTTTGTCATTTTTGTTTGAACTGTTGTATTTTTATGACGATTAAATTCTGAGATTCTTGTTACAACATGTAATAAAACATATTTGACAGAAAAAACAGCTTTTTATTTTTCTTCCACTCTGAATGACAACACGATAGGTTAGTAACCTCCATTTTTAGTTCCAATTCCTACCGCTCGAGGGACGACCGGAAACGTCCTCCGCTCACGTGACCGACTCTCGACCAATCAGAGAGCGAGCAGGCCTTACATATTACTTACAACCGGAAGCCATCTTTCTTTCTGACTCCAACCTTCAAAGGAGGTAGACGCCGCGCAAAATCTAATAAAAAAAGTGCAAGTCACTATAAAAATGCATAGTCATACTAACACTAACCCAATACGTCATCTCATCTGTGACGTCACAGATGAGACGATAAGAATTAGTATTGTAGAAAGTAGCCGAGCTGTTGTAGATACGGGCAAACTACACTACTAATGGGTGCTCTTAAGACACCAAAACGAATGCGTTAAAATCAATCTGGCACAAGCCCTCTGATTTAAGGCTCGGGGAGATAATTTTCTCGAGTTTCGACATTTTAACCATCAAAACCCCTTACCTCGGATGATGCCGACTTCGAGCGTCTACTCCTACCCATCCACATAGCTCAACTAGAACCATCGATGAGCTCGACCACCCGAATTCATCGACACATGCCTTGCGGCTTCGGCTACGTCGTGATCGGTCAGAATGGGGAGATCGCTAATTGTGACTACTACTTGGGTGAAGATGCACTGGAATTTTTTTATAAACCTGTGAAGAAAGAAGCGCGAAATTATAGCGAGTTGTTGCAAAGGATATCACCGCTCAATCTTTCCCCAGCTGAACAGGCTAGTTACGAAGATGCTAAACTCTGCCACTATTGCGTAAAACCCTTCCCTTTTTTGGTTTCGAAAGGCGACCCCAACATTAAAGTTTGGGATCACTATCATGTTAGTGGAAAATATAGAGGACCGGCTCACTCGAAATGTAATCTCAACACACGAGAAAAAAGAACCATTCCCATCGTATTCCACGGTCTAGAGAGGTACGACTTGGCCCTTCTCGTACCCAGCGTGTACATGTTTAAGGGTCAAGTCGACATTATCGGTCGGAACATAGAGCGGTTTCTGAGTTTTTTACGATCAAGATCTTAGACAGCGGGATAAGCCTTCGATTCATAGACAGGGTGAATTCCCTTAAAGTTTCATTGGACACTTCGGTCAAACACTGCAGGAACGATGGCAGCTTCCCGATTCTCGAAGCGGCTTTGGACTGGTTTAAAATCTGCGTGGTTCATCGAAGAAACCGCGCGAGAGAACGTTGTAGATCTGCTGACTCGGAAGGGCGTATATCCCTACGAGTACGCTACCGACATGTCTGTCTTCGAAAAAGGAGAGCTACCCTCTCTAAGAGGCTTTTTCTCTCAACTGAAGGATGAAGAGTTGGCGGCTGAGGAATACGTGAGAGTGCTCAACCTCTGGCTCAAGATGAAAGTAAAGAAATTCGGTAACTATCACAAAATCTACCAGATGACTGACGTTTTCCCACTCGCCGACATCTTCAACGATTTCAGGAAAATATGCTTCGCCAACAACAAGTTGGATCTCTGTTACTACATCTCTACTCCGGGATTTAGTTGGGCGGCACTCGTGAGAATGCAGAAATCCAAGTTGGAGTTGTTTTTACACTAGGGAAAACACAACATGATAACTTCCGGCATCAGAGGCAGCATCTCGTTTATTTGCATGAGATATTCGTAGGCACACAACAAAAACTTGAACAATTTCAATCCCTGCAAACCCTCCATTTACATAATTTATTTGGATATGAATAACTTGTACTGTTTTGCCATGAGGGCTCGTCTCCCTTACGACGGATTCCGCTACTTGACCAAGGAAGAAATTTGAACCTTAGACTTTGACACCGTGCCGGACGATGCGGATGTCAGATATATAAATGAACTCGACCTAGAATGCCCCGCGGAGCTTCACGACTTGCATAACAACTATCCCATAGCTCCCGAGAAGCTCGAGATCGGGGAAGACCTCGTTTCACCCTTTCCCGGAAACTAGCGGAAGATATCAATCACGACATCAAACTTTCTACCAAGCTCGTGTCGAATTTTCTACACAAAAAGAACTACGTCATTCACTACCAAAATTTGAAGTTCTACCTGCATCATTGATTGATTCTTCGCCGCATCCGAAGAGTATTGAGCTTCAACCAGAAGCTATGGATGGAGGGGTACATCAATCTCAATACGGAGAAAAGTCTGCAATCGACCGCACACTTTGAAAAGGATTTTTTTAAACTGTTAAACAACTCGGTATTTGTCAAGACGACGGAAAATAAGCAGAAGGGAGTCAATGTGAAGCTGTGCATTATCCCAAGAAGGCGACCAAGTACACCTCCCAACCTCACGCGGATTCATTCGAAATTCTTAAAGGCACATAACTCCCTCCGGTATATTTTAACAGTTTCACTCGATACATTACCGGAAATAGTTTTATATAAAATGATTTGCCTTTCATTTGCTGGTCTAAGGGTACGATGCAGATGTCAGTAGTGGCGCGTGAATGTTATTAGGCTTGTTTTAAACGGCTCGGTCCGAGCTGTATATAACTCCCGCCACATCGCTGGCAGGCCGCGGCCCTAGAGGAAGGATAATTAATCCTTCGCTCAAGTTTGCGACTTAGTCGTACGATGTGTCACGTTGCAACGGCCCCGAAATGAGTATGACTAGTGTCGTAGAGCAATGCGCGATGCGGTCGTTTGAACTATATTTTAGCGTAGGTGACGCAGAGTAAAACGGCCAGAACGGAGGGATTTATGTGCCTTTAACGAACATTTACTGCAGATCAACCACAGAGTCAGGAGTGTCTGTTGAGCTTTACCGACATACTCGGGGTTCAGTATTCTGGAACTGTCAAAACTTGCCACGTTCTGCTTCCACTATGAATACGTTAAACCCATGTACGAAGACTACGCTAAACTCCTGTTTACCAACACTGACAGCCTTTGCTACGAAGTCGAAACGGACGATGTGTATGAGGATATGAAGCGGGACCGTGAATGCTTCGATACCAGCAATTATCCGAGAGACAACCCCTTGCAGTCCGAAGCAAAGAAACAAGTCCTGGGGAAGATGAAGGACGAGATGAGTGGCGTTTCCATCTTAGAATTCGTGGGTTTATGATCCAAGATGTATGCCATTAGAGCGAAGAAAACGACGTTATCTATGAAGGCTAAGGGCAACCAGACATCTTTCGTGAAGAAATACTTGGATTTTGATGACTACGAGTCCACTCTAGGAATGCCAGTGCCCGCACCAAACAGAACCTGGACTAAAATCGCCAGCTCGAAACACGAACTAAGCATGGTTAAAGTCACGAAATCCCTCCTCTTGGCTTACCATGACAAGCGTTTTATCTTAGACAACAAGGAAGATATGCTAGCCATCGGTCATCGAAATTCCGGCATGTGGAGAGAGTGAGACGACTTCGACTTTGACGTCGTAGACTTCATGATCAATGAGGAGGAGGAGGAAAGAGCGAGTTTGGCGTTCATCTCGAAGGAGAAAGAGTAGTTGAACGATGCTAAATGAGAGGAGGAGCGGGTTAGATCGGTAAGACGATCTGTGGTAATAGAGAAAAAAGCCGCTAGTAAGAGGAAGGCTCAAGAACGAGAGACTAAGGAGGAAAAAATCCAGATTGGAGAAAAACACCGCTCACAAGAGGAAGGCTCAAGAACAAGAGACTAAGTAGGAAAAGAAAACCAGATTGGATAAAAATACTGCTCACAAGAGGAAAGCTCAAGAATGAGAGACTGTGGAGGAAAAGAAAACCAGATTGCAAAAGGATGCTGCTCGCAAGAGGAAAATCCGTGCGCTTAAAAAATGAGAAACCGGCAATGCCATCAAGGACTTAGCTCTCTGGCACCCAAGGTCATAAGGCGGTCATTCCCATTCCTTCCCACCCCATCCCTCTTCTCCTATAACTGCAACCTTGGCGCTGGTGGAGAGGCTTACTCCATGGTTGAATATACCAGTATTTAAAAAAAAAACAAGTCAAAATAATTCGAAAAAAGCTATAAAAATAGATTCGGATTTTTTTTGTAATTGAATTAGGGAAACCAATAGCAGTATCAATAAAAAATCGTAGCAAAAGACACTTTTCCCACAATTCTTCAGATTGATGAAAACTGGACTCACTAGAAGTGACGTTATAGGAGATATCAAAGTACTTTTTCCCACCATCCTTGATGAAAACCGGAAGTGACATCATTACCCCCACCTTCATCACTTGACCGGAAGTGACGTAAGAATAATGACATCAGAAAGGTAGCAAAAATACGATAAAGTAGTAAAAAAAAAGCACTTTCTCACCATCCTCCAGATCGAGAAAAACTAAAAAGTGGGGGTAATGACGTCATGGCCATGCCCCTGTGACGTCATAGTCACGTGACCTGTGATATAAATTCCCCACTGTAACGTCATAAGTAGGGGTGATGACGTTACAGAGGCAGCAGAAGGATGCAAAACGGTAGCTAAAAGCACTTTCCCACCATCCTCCAAATCGACAAATACCAAAAATTTGCAGTCACAGCTAAGCCTATTTGACGTCATAGTCACGTGACCTGTGGCTTTATTACCCCCACTGCGACGTTATAAGTGGGTATCACGGAGGTAGCAAAAGGATGCAAAAAAGTAGCAAAAGGCACTTTCCGGCCATTCTCCAGAACTATTAAAACCGGAAGTGACACCATTACTCCCCACATTGATCACATGACCAGATGTGGGGGTAATGACGTCACTTTCGTCCGGATGTCAGGTTGTAACCCAATCGTATTCTTACCCTACTGTTTTGCACCTGACGTTTTGTGTTGCCAACTACATCGAAAATATGAAGTGGCCGCTGGAAATTTCGGCTACTCTGGCATATTTTGTATTGAACTCAGTGCTGAATGACCTATTTTAACTGTCCTGGTAATGAACTTTGTGCATCAAGTAAGGTCATGTTCTTTCCCTATGCAGCATTGGGACACTACCTTTCCTTACCACAACATCCTTCGAAGAATTCTGACGTTAGAATCCCCTGATGAGTCGCCAACTGCCATTATGGAAGTACGTGATTAAACCACTCATAAAATAGTTGAACTAATGCAAGATCGCAATTAGTTATTGCCTACACTGCTCATATAGGATAAAGCGTCTGCAGACTATAATGGAACAGGGAAAGTAGTTTTGTTAGAAGTAGACAAGTCTTCCCCTTCTGATGAAGTACCTGGTAGTCAAGTCTTCCTGACATCCATAAATAGTACTGCACCGTTTTAGCCTCGGACATACTGTATGTGGAAGCATTCATGTCATCTAATGGACTCGTGGTCGCTTGTGGTCCATGGATTGATTAAAGGATTACTAAAGGTTAATAACATGTTGAAATTTGTCGAGCTTCCCCGATTGCAGTTATCTTCATGACAAAGCGATATTCTACAAGTGTAGTCAATAGATCTAGGGCCTAATTAGTGGAGAACGGGATGTGACAGTGAAAAAGATTTGCTGATAAAAACATTTAAATAAAAAAAATAATTGTAAAACTAACAAGAGCTAAAGCAATCAAATGTAATGTTTTGTCGCCAATCTAGGCATCGAAACATTCCATTATGTTGTTGCTTGTGCTCTCAGGCCTTGACAATTGTTATTTTTATTATTATTATTGTTAAACGATTTGATTACACAAGAATTGTTGGAATTAATAGATAAAAAATAAGATGTGGAAAGTTTCAACAAGTCATGAAGAGAAAAATAATTCGGAAATATTAAAACAATATAATGAATTGAAATCAATAAAAAATGTGAAAATAAAAAAATGTAAACAAAATTACTATACGACAAAAATAGTAAGAGTTGGAAAATATAACAATTATGGGAAATAATTAAAGGTTGGTGGAAACCATAAATATATAGCGAAACTGATATAAAACTAATGAAAACTTATAAAGAATAAACTTACAAACGCTTGCAAATGAATTTAATGATAATTTCGAAAATCAAGTACCAGAATGAAGAAAAAAAACTGAAAATGAAATACATGTATACAAACAAAGTTAGTACTATAACACAGTGTATAAGAAGAATAAACAAAAAAGGTAAGGCAGCATAAATATTCGATGTATGCGAGAGAACCAAAACAAGAAGGTGTAATAGAAAGCATTAGCCTTATGTTGGGCCTTGTTTTAAATTTTATTTATGTATTAGGCTGAACGTAAGGGACAATTATTTTGCCCTGTCCAGTCCTTTTGTTGTTTACATCAATAAATGTTTATTATTATCTAAATAATTAAAACTAGCAGAGTCGCTCGCTACGCTCGCTCATTACGCGTTGTCTCGCTACGCTCAAGGTGCTTTCATCCTGCAACTCTTGTGCTGCTGACAGACATTCCACGTCTAAAACGATCAAGCAAATGGTCAGAGTGCAGTACGCGTTTTTCGGAAGGATTCACTGCATAAACAAATGGTAACCATAAATCATTCCAACATTTGTATCTTTCGCAAAAGATCAGGCAATTTATCAGAAAAGCGCTGTTTCTGATGACAAACGCTGATTTTCGTTCGCTCCGCTCACTCAATCAGTGCAAATATTTCCTCAGAAGCGTGACTGAACCAATGTAACCACCAAGAACCACACATAGCTTGTAATTTATGTTAGTATACACTTTATATGAGTTTTCTTGTTTTACGTATTGTAAGAATATTGTTCTTTACGTCCTGCTCAGTACAGATTTTTTCATGGGCGTCTTATCACTTCACTTTCTGATGATCCCTCACTTGGAGACAGATCTGCAGAAAGGCAGATATAATCTCCTACGAATGTGAGAGATCATCTCTCTTCGCTCGTGGAGGTTTTCATGAACAAACTATGACTTCATGAACAAACATGAAGAGGGTTAAAAAAACTTTGACGTTAGTTTTTCAGGTTCTTTCGCATATTTGAGGATGTTAATATCAAGTTACAGCGATGAAAATAAACCTATTAAAAGCGAACTTTAATTATTTTTCGTTTGGTCCTACTCCCATCTTTGTAGGTGCCTTGGTTCCAGAGGAGTAGAGGTACAAACACGCACGCACGCACGCATACACGCACATCATATGACGATCTACATAATTAAAATCATACGATGTGCGTGCGTGCATGCTTGCGTGTTTGTACCTCTACTTCTCTGGAACCAACGCACCTACAAAGATGGGAGTAGGACTAAATGAAAGATAATTAAATTTCATTTTTAATAGGCCTATTTTCATCGCTGTAACGTGATATTATCACCCTCAAATAAGCGACAGAACTTGAAAAAACTAACGTCAAAGTTTTTTTACCCGCATGATGTTTGTTCATGACATCATGAGGTTAACTCATGACGGCATAGTTTGTTCATGAAAACCTCCTCGAGCAAAGAGAGATGATCTGGGAAAGGGTGCATGGACGACGTATTTACAATACACCACATATACATCTTAAAATTGTTTTTTTACTAACAGACTTGATGCAGGGAAAAATCAAAACAATAGATTGGTTTTAAAAGGGTGTCAAACATGGATTGAACGAGCAAAGCGAGCGATTTCCACGTATAGTAAACCTTTTGAATGCGTGGCTCGCTTTGCTCTATCAATCTTTCATCTCTCACCTTCGTAGGAGATTACATCTGACGTTCTGCAGATGATTCTCAAAGTGAGGGATCATCAGAAAGTGAAGTGATAAGACTCCCATGTAAAAATCTGTACTGAGCAGGACGTAAAGAACAATATTCTTAAAATTATTGAAACAAGAAAACCCATATAATGTGTATAATAACACAAATTACAAGTGATGTGTGGTTTTTGGTGGTTACATTGATTCAGTCAAGTTTCTGAGGAAAAGTTTGCGCTGATTTAGTGAGCGAAGCGAACGAAAATCAGCGTTTGTCATCAGAAACAGGGCTATTCTGATAAATGGATTGATCTTTTTGCTTGACTCCTTGGATGTAAAAAAATAATAAATACCGATATTGTATACTACACTCTTATAAATTGCTTGATCGTTTTTTATGTGTTAGGTCTGTCTGTATCATAAGTGTTGCAGCAAGAAATCTTCTCGAGCGCAGCCAAACGATGCGGAATGAGCGAGCGAAGCGAGCGACTCCGCTAGTTTTAATAATGTAGATCATACGATGTGCGTGCGTGCGTGTTTGTGCCTCTACTCCTCCGGAACCAAAGCACCTGCAAAGATGGGAGTAGGACCAAACGAAAGATAAATAAATTTCGCTTTTAATAGGCCTATTTTCATTGTTGTAACTTGATATTATCACCCTCAAATAAGCGAAAGAACCTGAAAAACTAACATCAAAGTTCGTTTTTTTAAACCCTCTTCATGTTTGTTCATGACGTCATAGTTTGTTCATGAAAACCTCCTCGAGCGAAGAGAGATAATCTGGAAAAGAATGCACGGAGGACGTATTTTGCAACACACCACATATACATCTTAAAATTGGTTTTGTGTTAACCAATGAATTTATGAATTGATGCATGAAAAATCAAAACAATATATTAGATTTTAAAACGGTGTCACATATTCGTGTTTCTGAAGAAAGGATGTGAGAATGGAAGGATGAATGGATGGATGGAAGGAAGGGTGGAAAAAAGAAGGAAGGAATGAAGGAATGAAAAAATGATGAATGGAAGGATGGAAG
>JAHWFP010184698.1:0-10319 GCA_023313725.1 Lithobius niger | reverse complement strand
GGGGGGGGGGGAGACGAAGTTTGATGCTCAAATTTAAAATAAACTGTTATTGATTGAAGGCAAAGGCTTTGTAGTGCATTCGGAATTGAGATCACTATGGTCGGAGCCCTGAAATAAAAGATACAAGATACACACTGAAAATGTCCGGTAAAATAATCGTAGTTGTGTTGCAATTTTGAACAAGGTAGAGTTCATGAGAAAAGGTTACGTTAAATAATACTGTTATAAAAGCCTAGACAAAAGATTAAATAAACCAGCTTGTGTTTTGAAATGCTGTAAGGCATAAAATTTAAATGTATTATCGCAGCCGCAAATAATAACGCTAGTGTGGTCAAACTTCGTTGAAGTTCGTACTGTGGAACATGATGAAATTCCGAAAAAGTCAATTCACTAAAAAATCACGCACATTTCCACAAACTACAGTAACATAGGAGTAAGTGTCTAGTTTGTGGCAATGTGTGATTTTTTTAGTGAATTGACTTTTTCGGAGTGTGGTTTTCATAATTGCTAAAATCGTTACCTTAGTAAAATAAAAACATTGAAGACATAGTAAACATGTAAGCTAGCACAGCACTAAGCTACTTGGCTTTATGCCTAGTAGTAAATTCGAGAAAACAAATAAATATTTACATGTTTGTAGAAAATGGCGACGGAAATTGCGTGCGTCAGCGCTCAGTTTGAGCACTTTTTCAAATTGAGTTGTAGACCAAAGTATGGTGAAATTTTAAGTTCTGTTTTCACAGGATGTTAGATAAAGTTCGGGTTTATTAAAGAGCTGCAAACCATGTAAACGAGTGCCACCGAAAAACGCTAGTTTTTCAAAAATTTGAATTTTTTTTTTGAGGCACCAAAAATGCCTCGATTGTGACAATCTCGCCGTTTTGCAATAATGGTCTGAATCGGCCCATGTTTTCAACATCAATGGCCTGTCCAACTACAAGTTTCTTGGGGAAGCCCAAATCCGGACTTTCAATCAGGAAGAACCTTCAATCTACGTTTGCAAATCGCTGAAACCAACAGCAGCGCTCCTTCATCATGGCCGCCATTGTTGAACTCTGTACATATGTATTTTTATTTTATACCTGTCCTTTTAGGGCAAAAAGCCCTAACACACTGGCATAGTGCATTTTGGGAGGGGCTTCCTCTGCGAAGGTACTAAACCTCGATCTTATGTACAGACAACCATTTGTAGTGTGATATTTTTTATTGTGTTTGTCGCCCGCAATCCATATGAAAGGTTTCCACAACGATCAATTTTAACTTCAAATTTTAAAACGTTAAACGTTCCCAGTTACTTGATGCGTTATAGCATCTAACTAAGCTAGTTTATTCAACTACATTTTATACTTTATAATATTCTTTTGCCCCCAGAGGCGCTACCACATGTCCAACGTAATTCGACCTGGCATTCTACCGGACACAAATTTTTCAGTGTATATACGTTTGTTTTAGTTCTCCTCTGGACCCGACTGAGACCTTTCAAACACTACTGATAGCTTGTTCTACTATTAAAAACGAAAAGATATTTATAAAAGATCTGTTCAAACCCAATCCGAAAGTCAAACTGTGCAAAAATTTAGAATCCCCCTTTTTTCCCCCATCCCCAGCCAAAACTAGTTGTGGTGTATAACAATGCAGTTTACAGTTAAAGCTTGTAAAGTTTAATGGTAATGCTTTATGCATTGCCCAAGCCAAAGTACTAAGCTTTAGCCAGAGCCTATTCACGTTGCAAACATGTAAATATTCATTCCATGGTCAATAGTTCAAAGTAAAGGCCTATTTCCCAATGTTTAATTGAGTAAAACTCAAAACAGTCCCATCTTTACATGTCCTTACTCCTTCAGACGGCTCTGCACCCAGTCCCTTTGTTCAACCAACTTCTCCCACTTTCCATTGTTCTCAAGGTCCTCAGCCAATCAGACCCGCAGATCTCCTGCCCGTCCGCGCGAACTTCCGGTTATGTATATAAAACCCTAGCCCCAGAACGCAATCGTTAGCACAGCTCACAGATCTCAAGCTACAGAAGGGTCACGCCAGTCGGGAGTGGATACGCCATGTCCGGAGAATGCCATGCCGGGCAAAATGGTAGTGGTTCGTATGTTATAGTTTAGCTTTTGAAAGTTCAGTTTAGGACCCCCATATTCTAAATTTTAGTTTAAAAACTTAACTCTCTAGCTGGCAGAAATTATGGTGGAGACGCCTGTAGCGGCATCTTAGGTTCTCTCTCCCCATAACGTCAGAGTGGTTCTCTTACTAAAAACCAACTTTTCCAGTTTAATTTAAATGGATTTTTTAATCTAAACTAATTGACGGTTTGACCTTTGTGGAAGTCAAATTGAAACACACTGATGCCTAAGTGTAAAATTGCCGGGCTTTTTATAACTTAGAACAGTTCTCGAGGGAACTAAGGGAGGTTGATCTTTGTGTACTTGGAAAACTTAGAAAGATAACTGTGGACGGTTGATCGTGTATGAAACATACTGTCAGATAGACTTTAATCAGTTGCGGGTGTCAAGTCTTGCGGTGTAAACGAGCGCCACCGAAAAACGCCTGTTTTTCAAAAATTTGAAATTTTTTTTCTTGAGGCACCCAAATGCCTCCCCGAGGCAAATCCAGCCGTTTTTGCAATAATGGTCCGATTCTTACAAACTCTTCGACATTCAATAGCCTGTCCAAATACAAGACTCTTGGGGAAGCCCAAATCCGGACTTTCCACCAGGAAGAACCATTAAACTACGTTTGCATATCACCTCAAAGCCATCTCAGCGCTCCGAAATAATGGCCGCCATTATGAAACTCTGTACTTATGTATTTGTATTTTATCCTTTTTCTTTTAGGGCAAAAAGCCTGAACACACTAGCTTAGTGCATTTTAGGAGGAGCTTCCTCTGCGCAGGTACTGAACCTCGAGGATTTGTACAGACAAGAATTTGGTGTGTGATATTTTTTATAGTGTTTGTCGGCCGCAATCCATATGAAAAATTTCCACAACGATCAACTTTAATTACTTCCAAATAAAAAGTTAAAACATTCCCAGTTACTTAATGCATTATAGCATCCTACTAAACTAGTTTATTTAACCACATTTATTCTTTTATTATATTCTTTTACCCCCAGAAACGCTACCATGTGTCCAAACGTACTACGACCTGGTATTCTACCTGACACGAATTTTAGTGTATATATGTTTGTTTTAGTTCTCCTCTCAGCCCGACTGGACCCAACCAAATGCTACTGCTAGCTTGATCTACTATTAAAAAGATTTTTATAAAAGATCTGTTCAAACCCAATCCGAAAGTCAAACTGTTCAAAAACTTTGAATCCTCAACCCCCCCCCCGCCAAAACTAGTTGTGGCGTATAACACTGCAGTTTACAGTTAAAGCTTATAAAATTTAATAGTAATGCTTTATGCATTACCCAAGCCACAGTATTAAGCTTTAACAAGAGCCTATTCACGTTGCAAACATGTAAATATTCAATCCGTAGCCAATAATGCAAAGTAAAGGCCTATTTCCCAAAGTTCAATTGAGTGAAACTCAAAACAGGCGTATCTTTTCCGTCTTTACATGTCCCTACTCCTGCAAACGGCTCTGCACCCAGTCCCTTTGTTCAACCGACTTCTTCTCCCACTTTCCATTGTTCTCGAGGCCCTCAGCCAATCAGACACCCGCAGCTATCCTCGGCGTCCGCGCCTACTTCCGGTATTGTGTATAAAACCCCTGCCCCAAAACTCAATCAATAGCACAGCTCACAGATCTCAAGCTAGAGAAGGGTCACGCCAGTCAGGAGTGGAGATACCATGTCCGTAGAATGCCATGCCGTGCACGATGGTAGTGGTTCGTATGTTATAGTTTAGCTTTTGAAAGTTTAGTTTAGGACCCCCATATTCTAAATTTTAGTTAAAACTTAACTAACTCCCTAGCTAGGGAAAATTATGGTGGAGATGCCAGTAGCGGCATCTTAGGTTCTCTCTCCCCATAACGTCAGAGTGGTTCTCTTATGTAAAGGCATTGGCCAAAAATCCAGATTGGTTAGGATACCAGGCATCAAAGATCAAAAACTCGGGGAACCAAATTTTTTTTCTCTTATCGCCGTAGGCCTAAGTGCTTAAGCCTTGTACTTCAAATCATGTAACTCCCAGGAAAATGACAGAAACAATCACAGTCTTCACCTCTTAATAGCCACAGACTTTATCTCTATTCCTGTGAAGACAGAACTCCAAATTTCATCCTCTACAAATAACTGCAGCTATTTGAAAATCGCTCCAAACTGAGCGCACCGCACGCAATCGCCGATCGCCATTTTCCACAACAACAAACTTGTACATTTGTAATTTATATTTTTTTTCCCAGGCATAAAGCCGACCAGTTTAGTGTTTGTTGTAGGAACCACATATATGTACTCACACTCTGCGTTTTTATTTTGAACTCCAATACTAGTCTTGGTTTGTTATGAAAACGTCGATTGCATTTTTCTTGTCATTATTTGCGGATGCAATAATGTTGTAAACCTAAAATGCGTTTTAGCATCTACAAGCTAGCTGGTTTATTTTAATCCTTTACCTAGTGCTTATAAAAGCAATTTAGTAACGTAACTTCTTCCCACAAACTCTACCTTGTCCAAAACGGCATTTTTTTTTACTATTTTATTTTACCGGACATTTATCTCCAAAAAGTGTTTATCTTGTATTTATTTCAGAGCTCCGACCATAGCAACCTCAACCAGTTGTATATAAAGCCTTTTCTACTATTAACTTCTACAATAGATCAGTAACCATCCTTCTATGAAACTTGAATATTGATTTTAATAGCAAACTCCGTTCCCCCCCCCCCTCCTTCAATAGTGTGATGCCTAACATCGCAGTCTTCTATGAAAACTCGTTCAAGTTTGTATTTCCGACGTGCTCATGGCAAAGCTTATGAGTACAGCTTTAATTCAAGCCTATCCTTTTTTAAATCAGTTAAAAACTCAGTTAGTTACAGTCAATCCAAGTTCAAATCCAAATGGCCGTTTCCATCACGATCCATCAATCCGTTCCTAAACCCCAAAAGCTCAATGGCTCCAGCGGTCTGCCAATCAATGCGAACCTCCTTTTCCCTCCCTTATGAAGGCCCATCCAGATCCTTACAGTTCTCTATAAAGCCCTCACGTGGTGTAGCTTGGCTCAGGAGGTTGAACAAATTTCCCTCCTCCAAGGCTGCCTGCCTTTCTTGCCGCCAAAACGCGTAGTCGTCGCAGACGTCCGCACCCTCCCTCACCCATATATACCGCCAGCCCTGCCGTCCCACCTTCAGCACTGCTCAAAGATCTCAGAGGCTAGAGGTTGCTACGCCGGTCGGAGTGGAGATGTCCGCACGGGTCCATTTGTTGCCATGCCGGGCAAGGTAGCAGTTCGTTGGTAACTAAGTTAATTTTTATTGAAAGTATTCTTTTAGACCCAAAATCTAAATTTATAGTTCTTAAACTTAAACTTAACCTCTTACGTGAGAATGATTGTGGATCAGTTAACCTGGCCTAGAACTACCACAACTTAAGGGTTTAAGGTCCCATTCCTAAAAACCGGCTTTTTTCTTATTTATGTTGAACAAAGGTTCTTCTAAATAATCAAATGGTTTAAATCGTAGAGTTAGACGTCTTTTGGGTTGTGTACCAGGTTTACCATAGTTAGTTTGATCTTTAGCATTGGCTTTAGAAACATAACTTGTGACTATTTTACTAGTGCAAACGTTGCATTCTGTCCAGTGACTCAAACAACTTTTCTTATCGAAATTTTGTAGTGTATGAACTTTTAATTTGTTCACTTCGTGCCGATTTTCATATAAAATCTTCGTGTGCTTTATTTAAAGCTTTTTGAAATATTTTCTTTTGTAACTAACGTAGTTCCAAGGTAATGTGAGAAGTTAAACATGTTTTAATAAAAAAAACCTTCGTTGTTTTAAACAACCAGTTGACTTCATTGAGATTTAAATGCATGAGTAAATAATCAAAATCCATTTTTATTTGACTCCCAGCCAGCAATTAACCACCCATCGTGGTGGCAGCAAATTAGTTAGTAGTTAGTTGTTGATATTTGAAACATAGTTAGGACATGGACGCTCCCCCCCTAACCGTGCAGTAGCCACTGCAGTGATGTAAACTACGCAAAAGTCAAACAGTCACGTATATATTAACAACGTCATCGCCAGTACACCAGATTGTCGGTGCTCACCTGAAAAGCACCTAAAGAGACAGGTAGCGCCGCTACACTTACTAAAAAACAACTTTCCCAGTTTATTTTAAATGGATTTTTAATCTAAACTAAATGACGGTTTGATCTTTGTGGAAGTCAAATTGAAACAAACTGATGCCTAAGTGTAAAATTGCCAGGCTTTTTATTACTTAGAACAGTTCTCGAAGGAACTAAGGGAGGTTGATCTTTTTGTACTAGGAAAACTTAGAAACATAACTGTGGACGGTTGATCATGTAGAAACATACTGTCAGACTTTCATCAGTTGCGGCTGTTGAGTCTTGTGGGTGTTTCCGGGAGCACCTAATATTACTTTTTCTATTGTGAAAATTTAAACTTTTATTCAAACCAAGTGTGTTTTCTGATTTTGCGATGTACTAAGGTATATTCAAACTTGCTGCTTTTAATTAATTGGATTCAAAACCTTCTCAGAAGCAAACTATAATGTAAAGTGTTATTTTCATTCTCTGTTGCAAAAATAAAACCAGGAGTTTTAAGCTTCAGTCGTTTGCTAGATTTGATTAATTGTATTTTAGTTTAAAATAAATATGTAGCCCATCTTTAATTTTTGCTAGTAAAACAGTTAAATCCACCGTTGGTGGCAGCGATACCGACAGTTTAAGGTTAGGTCCCTTTAATTAGGACCGGCGCTTCATCTCCCATGCTGGGACAGTGTCCATGCTGTGTTGAATAACGTAAAAAGTCGTCATTAACACCGATTAACCTCAAGCTGAAACTCCACGTACACCAGGGAAACCGGGGACGTTACAAGCACCTAAGGCGTCGTTACAATTGGTGGCAGCGGTGGAATGAACAGGTGCTGTTCCCGTCAAGCGTTTTCCCCCCTGCCATGCTACATGCCTAGAAGGATGCAAGCCACTTCCAACTAGATGTCTGTGGTCCGGCCAAACATGGCCACGAAGCAGATGCCTGTGACTAAGTTACAAAAAGTCACGAAGCAGAAGTCGTACTGAAGCAAAAAAATAGTACAACCCCCGCCGCAGCTCCAACCACTGCCGGCGCCAGGAAGCAACAGCTACCGCTTCCAGTAGACGTCCTCAAGCCGAGAGCCGTCCAAACCGCAACCGATGCTGTAGGAGAAGAGGCCCGAGAGGGAAACTACGCTCCGTGCAGCCAAGCCGTGGATTTTGCGTGCTACACCGAGGTTCCGTGGATTTGACCACCAGTGACGATAGACTCCGGAAAATCAGTGCCGGACTTCCCGTACTACGGTGGAACGGAAGGACAGACTGACCGTACAGCGATTGTACAATTAGGTAAGTGTACATGAGATATGCTTAGAGGCCGCCAAGCCGAGTGTTGTAGTTGATAGCATTTATGCAATTTAGCTATTCATATACCAGAGTGGTAGGGGTCTTAGAAGTATATTTTTTATATGCAATCTTACTGGATTTGGGAGAGAAGTTTTTTAAATAATTCGCTTTTAAGTAACGTTAAATTTTAAGCGGCTGCTTTTAATTTTTGTTTCATTTATAAAAGCTTTATTTTGAAACCACGTTAACCCTTAAGACTCAAAATGTCCGAAATGGAAGAATTAGACAAAATCATTCGTGATATCACAAACAAGGATTTAAAGAAAGCTTGTTTAAACTTAGGCTTTACGGTCAATGATTCTAGAGCCGAATCCCAACAAATCTTACGAGCAGCCCTCGAAGACGGTAAATTGGATTTAAGTGAACTTTCCGATGCACTAGCTAATGCTATTGAAAGGAGAGAAGCCGCTATTTTTGCTAAAAAAGAATTAGCCGCCATAGAAAATGAACTGTTTTTAAAAGCAGAAGAATTAAAGTTAAGAGCCTTTGAAATTACGAAGGCAGACAAGCGCCGTGCTCATGAACTAGCTTTAAGGGACCAAGATGCCCAAATTACAGACCGTGCCAGTGCTATGGAATTAGCTAAACTGGACAAGCAGCTAGAACTAGCTAAGCTAAATGCTGCTACGCTAAATCTTAACCCCGCTCCCAATGGAGCTAACGGCGCTCCCCCAACTCCCCCGAATCTAGTTGCAAAACATGGTAAAGTTGCGGACGTAGTTCGTCTCGTCAACAAGTGGACGCCTAAAACTGAAATCAACAGTTTTCTTACAATTTTACAAATCGTGTCCAACTCATCTCAGAAAATGGATCCCTGATCAAGTTAAAATAGGGACTCTGGCCGAAGCGGCACAGTTGTGTGATGAATTCACCACTCGTAATAAGCAGATTTCAAGTGATACTGCTTCTCAACCTGTTAAAGCAACTCCTGCAGCTGCTACGACAGCACAAGGTTCTAAACCTTCCAACAGACATCGTTGTAACTCTAATCGTAACCACAGTCAGGCTGCTAAACCAGCTGGTACCGACGAGGTGAAACCTGAAACCCCTAGTGGAAGTTCAGCCACCAACACTTACTCAAACGGTGAGTTCGACAAACCTCGTCTCATAGGCGATGGCACTTGCTTTTATTGCAAAAAAATTGGACACAGACGCCAAAATTGTCGTGTTCGTATGGCTGACGAAAAGGCAGCCGCAGCAGATTGTAATTTTATCAGTCATGCCCCACCGGAAGTTGTTTTGTCTTAACATATTCATGAATGGTCCGTGAACGGCCAAAAATGCCGTGTCTTACGTGACACTGGTTCTACGCACGATGTAAACGCTCGTGAACTCGTAAAACCCGACCAATTTACTGGCGAGTACACACATTGTCATAATGCTTTAACTGCTAAGACTACCGCACATGCTACAGCCTTAATTGAGGTTCAGACCCCCTACGGAGCCATCCAAACCGAGGCTCTCGTATCCGATCACGTTGGCCCGCATTTCAGTATGTTGCTGGGCGTGCCATCTCAAACTGTGTTAGAGGAGAAAGGACTTGTTTCCCTCCCCACTTACGTGAATGCAGTGTAAAGGCATGGTGGAGACGCCTGTAGCGGCATCTTAGGTTTCCTCTCCCCATAACGTCAGAGTGGTTCTCTTTCTAAAAACCAATTTTTCCAGTTTATTTTAAATGGATTTTTAATCTAACCTAAATAACGGTTTAATCTTTGTGGAAGTCAAATTGAAACAAACTGATGCCTAAGTGTAAAATTGCTGGGCTTTTTATTACTTAGAACAGTTCTCGAGGGAACTAAGGGACGTTTGATCTTTTTGTACTTGGAAAACTTAGAAACATAACTGTGGACGGTTGATCGTGTATGAAACATACTGTCAGACTTTTATCAGTTGCGGCTGTTGAGTCTTGTGGGTGTCTCCGGGAGCACCTAATATTATTACTTTTTCTATTGTGAAAATTTAAAGTTTTACTCAAACACAAGCGTTGTTTGTTTGAATTGTAAATTGCTACTTTTGTAATTTCAATTTGTTGCCTATTTAAATAATTGGTATTCAAAAGCTTTCAGAAGCAAACCATAATGTAAAGTGTTGTCTTCATTCTCTGTTGCTAAAATAAAACCAGGAGTTTTAAGCTTCAGTCGTTTGCTAGACTGGATTAATTGTATTTTAGTGTAAAATTAAATATGTAGCCCATCTTTAGATTTTAGCTAGTTAAACAGTTAAATCCACCGTTGGTGGCAGCGATACCGACAGTTTAAGGTTTCGCCCTTTAATTAGGACCGCCGCTTCATCCCCCATGCTGGGACAGTGTCCATGCTGTGTTGAATAACGTAAAAAGTCGTCATTAGCACCGATTAACCTCAAGCTGAAACTCCTCGTACACCAGGGAAACCGGGGGCATTACAAGCACCTAAGCCGTCATAGCGTCCGCCGTTACATGTTAAACGTTAAATGTTCCCAGTAACTTAATGCGTTATAGCATTCAACTAAGCTAGTTTATTTAACCGCATTTATACTTTATTTATATCCTTTTACCCCCAGAAACGCTACCATATGTCCAAATGTATAAACGTATTACGACCTGGCATTCTACCGGATACGAATTTTTCAGTGTATGTATGTTTATTTTAGTTCTTCTCTAGCTTGACTGAGACCTACCAAAACCTACGAATAGCTTGATCTACTATTAAACACTAAAACAATTCTTAAATAGATCTGTTTAACCCATTTCCGAAAGTCAAACTGTGCAAAAACTCCG
>JAHWFP010184693.1:0-10419 GCA_023313725.1 Lithobius niger | reverse complement strand
GATGATGTACTAAATTTCCTTAGTGTGCGACAATATGAGCCATCCTTGTCACTGAGCATGTTATTGTTGTCACAGATCTGAGAGACTAGGATGTACACACTCATGACAACACCTGACGCTTTTCTTTCTTTCTTTATTTTATTAGAGCATACAGACCCGAAGTCATGAGCTCAATGTAAAATTATAACTAAATCAGGTGGTAAACCAACAAAACCATATAACATGAATTAAAACATTTTAAAACAAATAAAACTTACTAAAGACATATTATGCAAAGAGGAAGAACTTGGTGGTATTAGAGACCAGGCTCCATACAAAATGACCTCATTAAAAAACAAAGCGTCTAGTATCTTTGCAGAACTTCACCACCGCACACAAATTCCTACGGGTAGAGGCACACACAGGGTACACAGTTAAAACAGATACATCTCCCAATGCCAAAGGAGGACGTCTGAAGCTAGACCAACGAGGACACCGGAAAAGGAAATGCTCCACTGTTTCGACCTCTCCACAGAGACACAGTGGCGAGGAACTCCACCCAAGTCTGAACATGTGCGCACGCAGCAGCACACACCCAGAACAAAGGCGGGAGAGCATGCCCGACTCTCTTCTGGGGAACCCACCAAGAACTGAAGGCAAAGATATGGATGGGTGCACCGCGTACAAAGTCCTACCTGTCAAACTACCTTCCCATTCCTTCTGCCACCAGGAAGAGGACTGGGCAGAAAGAACTGGGCGAAGATCACGTGGGGCGAGTGAAAACGAAACACTGTTCGTTCTGGAGGTAGCACCAATCCGTGCAAGGTCATCCGCAGTCTCGTTGCCGACCACTCCTGAGTGACCAGGCACCCACAGTATGGAAACCGTAGAGCCGCTCTGTGTTGCCCCAAACAGTTTCCAGCCGATTTCAAAGGCCAAGGGATGACTGATGGTCAAAGAGCAAAGCGCTTCTCTCACCAAATCGATTCCCGCAGCAGAGTCTGAGACTACAGTGAAATTCTGCAGTTGGAGGTCCATCGCAACATCAAGCGCAATAGACACGGCAACAAGTTCCCCGACAAAGGCAGAAGGGATACCCGGAAGGTAATAGCTTCTAGCCATTTTGTGGTCAGGAACAAAGATCCCAACCCCGCCCTCCCAGGAACCTGGCAGAAATGATGGATCACAGAAAATACTTAAACCATGACTACACTTGCCACTGAAGCAAGAAAGCGCCGTCTCGCACCACAGGATACCATAGTCTAAGAGGAAGCGCCCAAGGGGATCCAGATGACCCCTCGCAACCGCACGAAAACACAGAGCACAAAGGAGTTCCCTAGCCCTGATGTGAACTGGTGGTTCTCCAGTTTCTACTAAAAGAGCCGAGACCGGAGTCGATGGAAGGCAGCCAGAAACGACACGCAAACATTCATTCAAAGTGACCTGAATGGCTTCCATGATGCGACTAGTACCTGCCAAAAATGGCAAGTGAAAATCAGCACAGGATCTAATGTAAGATTTGTACAGGGTCGTAACAACAGATCGCTTAGCCACTAGCTTGTTTAAAGCTAAAGCAGATAGGATAGGCGCCCTCAAGTATCTGTAAAAGATTATCAAGGTCTGCATCCACCACCCAAACAGCGACGTCATCTGCATAAGCAACAATGTTGACCAGGAGATTCAGCTCAACCACCACTTCATTAATCGCAACAGTGAAGAGCGTGGGACTCAGACAACGCCCTTGAGGGAGGCCTCTGTCAGTTACCTCACACCAGACCAATGACCGTCACACGAGTTGCGAAACACCTCTACCCTAGAAGAGCCAGAGTAGCCTTTCGCAGGGTTTCACTGACACTCAGGTTAAGAAGAGCATGATCCACCCAACAACCGTCAACCGTGTCATAAGCTGCTCTAATGTCGAGGAACACAGCAACAGCAATGTTCTCCTGAAGCCAAGCTTCCCTAATACCCGATTCTAAAAAAAGACTAGCGTCTTGCGCGTCTAGCCTTTCGGAAACCGAGCTGAGCTCCGAAGAACTTCCCAGACCGCTCAATAGTCCAAATCAAGCGACGATCTAAAACCCTTTCAAAACGTTTACGGACACAGGAAAGAAGAGCAATGGGTCTGTAACTAACTACAGACGTACGCAATTTACCCCTGCCCAGAACCGGGGTGAGAACAGAGAAAAGCCAAGACTTTGGGACTGGAGCACCATCAAAAATCGACTGAAAGTAATCCAGTAACTCAGGACACCTAAAGCCTTTAGATGGCCATAGTCAATCAAATCAATACCAGGAGCACCAGAAGACCGGCAGAGATCAATGGCCGCATTTAACTCGCCCATGGAAATCGGCCTCACCAAGGATGAATTGCCGCTCATGATTTCTCTCTAGAGAACAATACTCTGAACAATGCCGACATTTTTATCTCCCGTCACATATCGATCAGACCAACTCTTTTCTTTTCACCGAATGATTTCATAAATCAGGGTGGCGTTCTAGCTGGAAAACCGTGAAACCCGGAAAAATTCAGGGAATTTAACAAGTCTGGAAAAGTCAGGGAAAAATTAGGGAATTTAACAAGTCTGGAAAAGTCAGGGAAAAATCAGGGAATTTAACAAGTCTGGAAAAGTCAGGGTAAAATCAGGGAATTTAAGCAGTCTGGGAAAAGTCAGGGAAAAATCAGGGAATTTGATAAACAGCTACTGAGAGTCACAGAATTTCAGCATTTTTCGAAAAGCTTTTTTCCCTCTATAAAGATTAGCCAACTCGTATTTCACTTTTTACTTTTAAAACCTTCACTTTATTTCAGTTAAAACTACCAAATTCTTTTTGTTTCATTTCCGATAAAATCAAAAACACCTTGGGCCTAAGTAATACGTGTTAAGTAATACGTTCCTAGTTTTGTTCAGGTTGTCGCATTCCTACTTTTTACCAGTCCCATTAACTGCAGTGTATTTTTTGATTTAGCGAAGCGATGCGATGTAGTTGTTGTTGCGATTTGAGCGAAATTTGACTGAAAAAAAACAATTTTAGTCCTGTACTGTATCTTCTTTCGACCGACAGAAACATCAGGGGAAAATATCCGTAATGGTTTGGAAAACTTGGAAAAAATCAGGGAATTTCATCATGAGGTTTTTCAACGCCACCATGTAAATGCTTGTCCAGTATGGCTTGGTCTATTGACGTCACCATAGCAATTCCACTTTCGCCATTGCCCTGTGGCTTTAGGCTAGGACCTGGCTGTTGTTTTTTGCAGGGTAACCTTGTGTTAAATATACAGTTTTTCTATCAAACTGAGCGTTTTCGGAGTAGCCCTCCCTCTTGAGACTGCATGGAATCGTCCATTTCGTCGCTATGTATAGACTGTTCCACTTCCCAGAAGGGAGGGTGAAGTTGTTAATTCGCTTTTCTTCTGCCCTCCATTAAGTGTGCTGTCAAGCGGCAACAGGTGATAGCAACCATGGTTGCATAAGGGCAACTTAGAATATAAGACAGACAAAGGGAATATGTACGAACCACCAGGAGAAAGATCTTTCATTTCATTGCAGTAGTTGCTCCGGCATTTTCCGACGGGCAATATGTTGCTAACGGCTTTTTGGTGGTCAGTCTTAGTCACAAATAAAATTAAAGTATTGGCCGTTACGTACGTTGATTCTTCAATGGCATACAGTAACCCCAGAAATAAAGTCATCAGGAACTCCAGCTCACTCCCTGTAAGTTGCGCGTAGTCAATCGCCAGAGAACTGGTAATGGTGTTCAAAGTCGTCCACATGACAGATATTCCAATTCCCAGCAAGGCCGATCCTGGGACGAGTGTAAGAAACGACGAGTAAAAATTGGATACCACAAAAAGGAGGATGAATCCTGTCGCCATTAAGAGTGAGCCCTTGTATCCAGTATTTTTCATCAAGTAAGTGGGTAGAAACAAGCAAGTAAAAAGATGGACCACGTAGCTAGTTGTCATGCACCAAGCGCCCAAGCCATCTTCCGGATACAACGAACTTATATTGCACAAAAATAATATGTAGGTGAAGGACATAAACATAGCACCAATGCTGATTCCTACGAAATTCTTCCAGAAGAAAGTTCGAGATTTGATTGCTGCGGTGCGATCACCGAGGATCAGCGTTTGTTGAAGAGCGTTATATTTGGCGGCAATACTTTGATCCGAAGCGGATTCGATTCCCTTTTCCTGGCGAGCATTGGCTGACAAAATATTTCTCTTCTCTCTTCAGAGCAGACTCGTACGGTTATGTCACAAGGTATCCGGAATATACAATTATGGTGATCGCTTGGTGAATATAGTTTGAACCAAGTGTTCAGCCAATCCTGGGCTGCCGGAAATGGATATTTCCAGCTGCCCTGCCATTTGTTTCACGCAGTTACTTAGTTATTTTAATCTACAATGTGCTAGAACCATTATCTGCCATTGTCGTAGTTTTCCAAACGGCCATGGAAGGTGTGCTGGTAGTTCTGTGAAGAAATAGACCTCGTTACGGGATGAATGTTGAGTTACGGAATACTGCCGATTCTCCGTGTTTTGTCCAAAAAAATACCGAATAACTGCATGGTTGTTGCCAGGAAACATTGATACGACTCCTAGAACATATTTAAACTAAATGATGACGAAAAAAATTCAAATTTAAAATTTAATTTTTTTTTTAAATAAATGAATTTGTATTTTAAAAAAAATGATTGGATAATTCTGTTTCTGAAGTGAGTCGAAACTAAACAAACCCGTATGTCGTATACGTGTTAAAATGCATTTTGTTTTATTCTTTTTGGCGGAGCGGAGCGAGCGAAGCGAGCGTAGCGTAGCCTATAATGGACATCGAATTGCTAAATGTTGGTTGGTCCGTTGGTTTGTTGGTTGGCTGCACTTTTGTAGTCTGGGTGGAGCCCAAACCAAAGTGCAGATTGCTATGAATTTGCCACATTTGTAGATAGCCCCAAAAGTATTGCTGATCTCGAAATTGACGTAAATTGATCAATTATAATCCACGAAGTTACAATAGATCCAACACTCGCCATGGTAAATTTGGAATCCTGATTAGTTAAGGAATTCCTACGAAGCATACACTGTGCTGCTGGTAATCAGGTGAACTTAAAAAAAAACGCCAAAATAAATCATCGTAGATACTTTACAGCTAACAATCTTTTTTGACATAACTTAACGAAATAATAACATTTGATTATAACACTTTAACCGCTAGAGGACTGCAATCATAAGGGAAAAAATAGGATTCGTTAACGACTAACATTCGTTTCGTGTGAAAAAGAATGCTTGCAGGAATTCAGCCAACATGGCAACCAAAGTGGCGTTGACACTATCAACGGGAATCTCAAATGTGAAAATCTAATCGCCGCTGCAGGAGGAAACCACTCATATAAACAACAGTACACACATGGACTACGTGTTTATATCACAACACGGAACAATAATTTGCCTTCGTATAATAATTTTGAGATTCCTGGATTGCTATGGAAACTGCATTCTCCATCCCATGTTGCAAGAATGATTAAGCCTAACCTCGAACGCAATAGGCCTAATTCCTATACTGTAGTCGCTTACGAAGCTAAAACGGGAGATAGCATTTAAATGTTATCTTCACACCCAAGCTAACAGGCCGTCTGACCTACAATTGTGATAATTCCAATTTAAATATTAACGTTTGCCGTTGCAGGACGCGCCAGAGGTGTGCGCTTCAACAATGTCATGGAGATGCCGCGGATATTTTGAATCTTCATATTATTGTGAAGTACTATCGTTACTGATGATTGTTTAGCTTGCAGTTAAATGATTTATTGTTAATATTTTAAAGCTCAGAAAGATGCAAAGATGGCTGACGATGTAGATGTCTTGTTGCAAGATTTGTACAGAAGTAAAATTGTGTCTTCGTCGGACATAAACACAGGTCTCGTCGACGACGATGTCTTTGAAGAAGTGCTGGTTCAAGCATAGAGGAGGGGGATACCCAAACAGGCAGTTGCAAGGTACGGTTTGAGATCTGTTTCAAGTGTGGTGATCGGTGGAAGTCAACAAGATGGCGGCCATACTATGCAGCGTGAACAAGTCTCAGAGGGAAGCCAGGCTGCTCACAAGGCAGACGGCTGCAGGGAAGTTCTACACACTGTCGAGAGAATGTTTTCTGCTGCACTGAAGGGACATAATCAACCGATTTTGAACTTGAATCCTGATGTTCCGGCTGGGGCGATGGTAGAGGATAGGAGGAACTATAGCCATAAAATCGTTGCTCTTAAGAAGCAGTATGGTGGTGGTCTGTTGTCGGCGGATTTGACCAGGGCCCTAATACTATTATGTGGAGAGAAAGGGCAACTATGCTCCCTGACACAAGTGTACCTCCATGTAGAAGCAGTGGTAGGCAAGGGGGAGATAGAGGCTGTAGGTATTTTGCGATCGGGCCGTGCATTTGAAGTAACTTTAGTGACACCCACTGCGAAAAAAACAAGCTTTTTGCTGCTAAACTAGTCATTAACGGTTCGCCAGTTGAGATATATGATATAAATAAAATAATAAATAAATAGAATTCTCCACACTTGGTGGAAGGATACGGAAGGGTGGTGAGCCGCTTACTCCGTTCCGGGAGATCATTGTCGAAGGATCAGGGCAGTGGACGCCTGAGAAAACGCTGAAGGGGTTCACATTTAAGCAATCTACTAAAGGCTGAGACTGAACGCGCATTTACAGTTTCCCTACTTAGCGAGTTCCAAATAGGAACAACCCGTACCGAAAAAAAATGTCTACGACAGTCTACACGGGAAGCTCGAGCAGCTAACTTCCAATTATGACCCCGGGTACGGTTTAGGCTCGGGGCGAGGTCGAAAAAAGGCAGGTCGACCTCAATTAGGTTTCGCAGGATCCGAAAAGTCAATACAAGGTCAAATCTCAGTCGACGTAACTCCAACAATTCCAGACCAAGCCGCTCAAGGCGCACCCTGTAAGGAATGTTGAGAAATCCTGGAAGATGTTTAGTGAATCGTCTTTGCACCGCCTCCACGGAATCAATGTCCTGAGCCAAATAAGGCGACCAAACTGGGGTGGCATACTCCAAGACCGGGCGTACAAAAACCTTAAATGCCCAAACCAATGTCACTGGGTTTCCAGATGTGAAACATCTCTTAACAATGGCTGCTCGGCGATACGCGGATGAACATACCTTTTGGCAGTGAAGGGAGGATTTCAGGTTTCGGGAAAACCAAACTCCCAAATCCCTGACTTCTTCAACGGAAGGAAGTACTTCTTGATTTAAGGTGTATTGAGCACAAGGATTTATGTTACCAACATGGAAGGAATGGCATTTAGGGATTGCAAGAGGGAGTTGCCAGCAATCCGACCAGTCCCCAACGTGCTGGATATGTGTAACAAGATCCTGGGAGTGGGATCCGGACAAATTTTCGCCCCCAACCTTCAAGTCGTCAGCAAATTTGAAGCCAAAAGTATTCGGATTCCTAAATGTTAAATCATTAATGTAAATAACAAACAGGAGGGGACCCAGGACAGATCCCTGGGGGACCCCACATGGAACAGCTGTCCAGGAAGAAAAGCTTTGGTCTACCACTAACCTCTGGGACCTGTTTCGAAGGAAGGCTGATAACCAGTCCTTAATTTTTCCAGAGATGCCGCAACAAGTAATCTTGAGAAGAAGCTTTCGGTGAATGACAGACTCGAAGGCCTTTTTAAAATCAAAATAAATGGTGTCTGATGGGACACCAACATCGAGTGCACTTGTCCAACGATCAAGGACTAAAAGCACTTGGTGAGTTGCTGATCTTCCCGGGAGAAACCCAAACTGATCATGACGAATAATAGAATGGTTCCTAAGAAAAGAAACCAAAACGTCGCGAATAACAGTTTCCATAAGTTTACAAGCAACACAAGTAAGGGCAATAGGTCTGTAGTTCGAGGGGTCGGAAGGGGAGCCCTTCTTAAAGATAGGAACCACGTGTGCCTGGCTCCATACTACTGGGAGGGTACTCTGCTCAAAAGAAATTGAAAAGAGCCTGGAGAGGGGATAGCTTATTTCAAGAGCCAGTTTCCTTAGAAGAAAAGCCGAGAAACCATCTGGTCCACATGACTTGCTTGGTTTAATCTTGTTCAAAGCAGAGAGGACGGTGTTCTGAGGGAATTTCACCGAGTTACACAAAGACTCAAATACTGTAGTGTCGTCAGAGGGCATACTAAGGTCACCATTATCAATGATAGTGTTCGAAGCAAATGTAGAACTGAGGGCATCGGCCTTTCCAGTATTCTCAGTAATGTAACAGTCATCCACTTTAAGTGGGGGAAGAGCTCGAGAGGAATCAGTTGACCTACGAAAGTATTTAAGTAAGGAGGACAAATTTCCCTCTTTGATCACTGCCGATTCTTTCTCCCGGTGCCAAGCTTCTGTAGAATCAGAATACTGCTTTCTTGCAGTGTTGTAATTTAACAACGCAACAGGGCTAGGGTTGTGTTTGAAGCGTCGCCAGAGCTTGAGCTTTCTGATGCGTAGTTTATTGATATGGCGAGGGACATAATCTTGATGTATATTTTTAGGAGAACGTGAATTTACTCTGTTGAAGGCGATATGGCCAGTCAGGATACTATGGAAGCAAGTCCAAGCCTGTTCAATGCCTTGGTGAGGGAGAAAAATAAGATTATCCCAGTCCACTGCAGAGAGGGAGGACTTAAGTTTGACGAAATCAAGTTTTCCCTTCCCTATGGCCATCTTTCTCCCAATGGATCCTCCAGAAGCCGTACCAGAAAGGTTTACAGTAAAATAAACAACACAATGGTCACTATTACCGAAGTGTGCACCAACACAGACATCAAAAATCAGGCGTTCGTCATGAGTAAATATAAGATCCAAGATGTTCGTTCCTCTCGTGGGCTGATCAACCAATTGGTTCAGTCCGTGGGGTGCAATGAGATTGAGAAAATACCTGTGATGTTTATTCATGGCAATATTTCGATCCCAATCAACTGTTGAAAGGTTAAAGTCGCCAAGTAAAATATTTGAATGACTAGGATTCAAGGAACCTTCAATGAAAGAACATAGGTTAAGGATTTCAGAATCCACATAGCTATTAGGTAAATAACAAAGGATGAATGTAATTTTGTTACAGGGAAGGGTAACGACAACACCTTCAGCCACCGTGCTCACTGCAGAAACTGCAATAGGGATAATAGCTCTGTAAAGTATCAGGAGTCCACCGCCCCGACTGTCCCGATCTCGCCTAATTACCGCGTAATCAGTGGATCCACCAAGCATAGCATCCATAAAGGATGGGTTAAGCCAGGATTCGACCACGAAGATAATATCATAAGTGTTAAGATGGACAAGGGCCTTAAAACAACCAATATTCCTGATAATACTACGCGCATTAATTAAAATGCAGAGAAGATTTCTAGGCTCTACTGAAGGCAGATGTGTAAACGTCTGCATGATCATGATTTGCATGATCATGATCATGATTTGCATGATCAGCCTGTTCATGCAGTGGAGAAAGTGTACGCTGCCTCACAGTGTGACCCCTGGAGATGTGGCAGCAGCGTTTCAAGATTTTGCCACTCTTGAGTCGCACGCTTTTGAGCGTCTAGTGGTTCGCGGGGAAGAAGTTTGTGACACAGCTGTGCGTCTTATTACCTTCCGCTTAAAGCCATTCAAAACAATCGAACATGTGCCGAATGTATGCATAGTTAAGGGTATGCCATCGTTGGTTGTGGTCGCGGATCGCCTTCCCCAATGCTTAAAATGCTCGATGCGCGGCCATTTTAGACGCGAATGCGCGAGTCTCTACTGTGAGACGTGCGGAGCATACTTTGATCCACGTCGCCTCTGTGGCCACCTTAGTGCTGTGCAGGCAAAAGTGGCAGTAGATGCAGTTCCAGCCAAGGGGTGTGCCGTCCCAGTTGGCAAGGTTCAATACCAGCGAGACAGTGCTCGAAGGGACCATACAGAGTCTCATAGTGTGATGCCTAGTGACCAGTGTCACTTGCCCAATTCTTCACCGCAAGCCCGCCTGGCTAATACCACCCCAAGTAGTGACCAGCAGCCGCAAACACTTGTCCCGGGGCCGATCACCTTGCCGTCGAGATCCCGCGTGACGGAGAATGTGGCCGCGAAATTGACGACGCCGAGTGTTTTGCCGAGTGTTGCATCAATCGTGTATGCTCCTAGCAGTGGAGAAAGAGGCGGCTCATCTCCTGCCAGGAAGAAGAAAAGGGGTAATCGTTCTCGTTCTTCAGCTGGTGGACAGGAATGCACTCCAGCTGGGACAAGTGAAGTAAGTGATGTCCTTTGTGGCAGTGATGTAGCAACTCAAGACGTACTAGTTT
The DNA here is from genome assembly GCA_023313725.1 of Lithobius niger. Classification (NCBI taxonomy): domain Eukaryota; kingdom Metazoa; phylum Arthropoda; class Chilopoda; order Lithobiomorpha; family Lithobiidae; genus Lithobius; species Lithobius niger. Next base: position 98 of record JAHWFP010184693.1, on the reverse strand, counting down.
CGCCGGGTCATGTGGTCGACGATTCCGAGATTAGTCAGTTTGTAGGAGCTGAGATAGAAGTGGTTGACTATGGTGATTGTCAGGTAAAAGATGATGGT
>JAHWFP010184653.1:2916-13144 GCA_023313725.1 Lithobius niger | reverse complement strand
CCCTACCTTGACTTATTATTTCTCAAATACCAAGTTGAGCATTAACTACATATGCAGCGGATAGTCAGAACATTGAAAATAAAACTTCTATCGTTGCCTAGCCTCGGACTAGCATCAAAGCCTCCTTAGAAAGCTGGAGTGTGTAGCCTTAAGGTAAGTTAGGGGTCGACTTCACCCACTACCCCACTGGTGCACTAACAATTTATCGTGGTCGTTTAATGTGCCAGTGGGAGAGTGGGGAAATTCAGTCCCTACCTTGACTTATTTTTTCTCAAGTACCAAGTTACGAATTAAGTACTTACACAGCGGATAGCCAGAACATTGAAAATAAAACTTTTGTCGTTGCCTAGCCTCGGACTGGTAGCTTTAGGTAAGGAAGGGGTCGACTTCCCCCACTACCCCACTGGTGCACTAACAATTTATCGTGATCGTTTAATGTGCCAGTGGGAGAGTGGGGAAATTCAGTCCCTACCTTGACTTATTATTTCTCAAATACCAAGTTGAGCATTAAGTACATACACAGCGGATAGCCAGAATATTGAAAATAAAACTTCTATCGTTGCCTAGCCTAGGACTGTGTAGCCTTAGGTAAGGAAGGGCTCGAATTCCCCCACTACCCCACTGGTGCACTAACAATTTATCGTGATTCTTTAATGCGCCAGTGGGAGAGTGGGGCAATTCAGCCCCTACCTTGACATATTACTTCTCAAATACCAAGTTGAGAATTAAGTACATACACAGTGGACAGCCATATAATATTGAAAATAAAATTTCTATCGTTGCCTAGCCTCGGACTAGCATCAAAGCCTCCTTAGACATCTGGAGCGTGTAGCCTTAAGGCAAGGTAGTGACCGACTTCCCCTACTACCCCACTGGTGTACTGACAGTTTATTGTGATCGTTTAATGCGCCAGTGGGAGAGTGGGGCAATTCTGCCCCTACCTAATTGACTTATTATTTCTCAAGTACCACCTTAATATTTAAGTACTTACCCAGCGGACAATCAAAATATTGAAAATAAAACTTCTATCGTTGCCTATCCTCGGACCAGCATCAAAGCCTCCTTACATCTACACACCGACTGATTTACCGAATACGGTATCTTGTCTTGAAAATCATATTTATTAAAAAAAAAAGGAGAATGCCAAAAAAAAGTTCAGTTCACTTCATGTAAAGTGGCAAGTTTTCGATTGTCATCTGATCATTTTCTTCAGGTCTTCGTCCGGAGGAACAGTGAGCTTTCACATACGAACGTCTATCAATTGGCACAAATTTGAATCTCACTCGTTTCTCTGTAGGCTTTTGTCTCCCATTAGGTCACGTTAAATTGGTTTAGGTCGACTGGTGGCCAGAATCATTTAAAAAAAATTATAAAAAATTGGGTGGGGGCGGGAGAGAGGCAAAAACCGATATGAAACCGCGGTTTTGTGGACATGTAAAACCGAAACCGGAAGTCAAAAAATGAGATCGATCCATCCCTAATCTGATCCATAGATTTCACATACCAAATTTGGTTTAAAATGTGTAAAACTATACTGGAGATATTAAGCATCAAAATTTCGCTTTAGCATTGGGACACTGAAACCTATACAGCACCGTTTCTAGTATTGTGCGTACGACTAGGAGTACATAACCTTCCGTAGGAAAAAGGAGTGCATAAAGTTCCATAGGAGTATACTTAAAGTTCCATTGTATTTTAGTTCCAAGGGTGGCCGAGCAGAATCTCTGTGATCGGTCACACGCTTGGACATACCTTAAGAAAATCATTTACTCAACGTTGCTACGAACTTATATCTATTCATGATACGACACTGTTTTGGGCTTTAAAAATTATAGCATTATTTCGTACACTTTAATTCAAAAACTTATCAAACAACTGTAACACTGTAAATGTTTTTGTTTAGAATTGTAATGTAGCTGTAGTGGAGTTGTCGTTTTTTAAGTCGAATTTTTTTTTGTCTGACAGAAGATCAGTAGAGGGGCAGAAGTAGTTTTTATTTAAGGGAGAGAGCTTACTACGTGTTCAGCATGAAGCCACAGCAATAAGACACAGCACCCTTTCCACACCGCGCACTATGTTTGGTGCTTGGGTCCAGACTTACGCCGGCAGGCAAAACCACGGTTTTCCAATGAGAACAGCTGACAGCAAAATCATCCATACCTCTGCCAAACAAAACCTCGACACTCCGGCCAGGGTCAAGTCTTTACTTATTTTAACTCTCACCTTAACACTATCGAAGCTGCAGTTGGTCATTTCTCCTCTCCCTCCCCATCCACTCGTCCATCATTCCGTCTACCTCAGCACTGCATGTCAATGCTCGCAGCATGAAAACGTTTGTCTAAAGCGCGGGCCAGAACACCGTGCCTTTCCACACTGGAACACGAGTTCAAGGTCGGGGTCTCATGGCCAGTCGGTGTCCAGTGTGAAAAGTAATAGCCGCAGCGCCGAGGACTTTCTCGCTAGTGTAGTAAGGAATTGAATAAACCATGAGACATGGGAAGGGATGCTAAAATAAGCTGCTTCCACACTGGGGAGAAAGCCCGTGCTCGAGTTGAACCTTCAAGACTGGCCCGGCCCAGATTTTGAAGTCCTGGTAAAACTCACGACTTCAAACTCCGATTCTGAGCCAGTGTTTCAGTGCAGAAAACCAAGCACGAGATAAAAGAAAAGCAGGAGAAGGTTACGGGAGAGGAAGGACAACGCCAAAACAAAGGAAATACCGAAAACGTTGCACTGAGAGAAAAATTATTAAAGCCAGTCCAATCCAGACTGGAAGGGGTATGGAAGGAAGGGTGTCGGACTTTCTCTTTGTGAAACTGTGGTTTTCTGTGTAAGTATAATACCGCTTCCACACTGGACCCCGAACATAGGTTTAATATCACGGCCCTGACAAAACCACGATTTCACAAAGTGAAAACTCGATACCCTTTTTTCTTGGACTTGAGACCCCTTCTACACTGGACCTCGACATTGTGGTTAGGGTCCGGGCTTTATTTAGTTTTTCTCTCGCTATAACATCCTTTCTCCCGTCCCCTTCTCCTGTTTTTCATTTATATCGCTGTTGTTTATCAGAGCCTCCAGAATCAAATTATTTTCCTAAAGCGCGGTCCCACACCCATTCACGGGGTCGGAGTCGAGGTGTGAAGTACCGAGTTCGACCAGGACTTGAATATCCGGACCAGGCCCGAGCCCACGGTGGAAGCAGTCGGGGCCGAAACACAAACGTGGTGTTCGGGGTCTAGTGTGTAAGCGGTTAATAGGCTGGAGATCATCTCTACGTCGAGGGAGCTAGTATATGACGTGGATATGTAAAATATAGATCAGACAGTCAGCAGCAGCGGCATACAACCGAATGGAACATGATCATGTCTAACAGCAAAACCCTGATTGACGTCGTACTTACTTATTTAAAAAAAAAAAGCAGAAACAAACACGAAGAGACACTAAAACAGAAATGAAGTAAACTGAAACTAAATAAAGTCAAAAAAAAATAGTGACATGTATTCCAAACCCAGCGTGAAAGTGAAAATGATACCAGAACTAATGTCAGTAAATTTAAACCCAAAGTGGACCATGATGGTTTGTCGCGTTCCCAGCCGAAGCCATACCGCCAACTGGATGAATGCACACTAAATGACCGAAACCCTCATCGTGGCCGTTTTTTCACATTGGTTGTCTATTTGGTCCTCCGAAATGATAAATTTTTCATCAGGCTGCATCTGCAGGCAGAAATAATGATAATTCGGAATGAACTGTTTTTTTTTTCCTCGAAAATTGTCACAGAAGCTAGACTTTAGCAAATATTAACTTTTCATTCAGCAGTAAGCAGATTTGGTGTAAATAACTTTACCCATGTGAAGCAAAAATAAAACCGAGGTATTGAGAGGCAAACATTTTATTTTTTCTCGCACAGCAATCGAATGTAAATTTTATTACAACTGGAATAAAAGAGTTAAACGTATTTTTCTCTGCCTTTCATAAATTTATTTTCACATTGAGAAGGATAGTAGGTGTTTCAGCGGAGTTATTCATCCTATTTGGCTTAAAGGAAGCTGAATTCGTTCAGATTGGTCCTCATCAATAATGGGTCACCACAGTTATGCTTTTATGGCGTTTTTAGGAAAAGCCAGGAATTGGGCAGAAGTAACAAGATGATTGTTAGTTTTCACATTTTTCATGTCGGACAACCAAATCTACACGATAGAAAGCGTAACGTCACGATCCCGCAGATGACTGTTTAAGGAAATTTAAAACTTTCTGTAATTACAATGTAATAACAGTACGTGAAAGGACAATCAAAACAGATATGCGGCTAATGTAACGGCAAGATGCAGAGTGATAGGATATAAGACAACGGTGTGACGACACAAAGGGAAAGAGGCATCGCTCTCTCTTCTCCCGATATCCCTCCGACCCGGGCACTTGAGAAAATCGAAGAGAGGGCGGACGGAAAGGCAGCGTACAAACAGTGTCATGGTATATAGGTCCATGGTTTGACCAAGTCCGTTATCTTAATAATTGCGCTCTTAAGTAAGACAGTCGAACATTTCATCGAACAGCTCTTATTTCAGAAAATCACAGGGCACTGTAATTTTTGTTCCAAGTAACCACTAGATCTCCGGCTAAGTAGACGAGTTCAATCCTTTCAAGCAGAGAAAGGGATCTGGGGTTTTCTTTCACCACGTTATGTAAAACTTCCGTATCAAAAGCGGAGCTTGCGGTGGTGTACGAAATATTTGTTAGCCTTAAGGCCTCTCCAGACAGAAGAAAATTTCGTGCGAAGAGATGCGTAACTACGTAACTATAAGGTTAAAATTGCAGCAATCGTGTGGTTGGTGTTGCGTTAAGGACAAATATTGAAGTCTTTTTTTACACCATACTGAGTCGCCGTGCAGCCGCGAGCTGCCAGTCTGGTTAGGGCTTTATGCCTCAGACGGCAACAGGCTGCAACAAAAAATGCTCTGAGTACTTCTTCGCCAATGGACTTTAATCGGGCTAGATGTGCCTTGCCCACTCGAGTTGGTGCTTTAAAGAAATCTATTAATGCTTTTTTTTTTCGCTTAAAGATACATGCTTTCATGGCACCTTTCCTGTATGACTGTTTTACAACATTACTTCAAACGTATGTAAATATTACCGAACGCTTTTATTTTCCTGTTTTGCAAGTTGCAAAATCTATATACGCATAGGATTGCTTGGCTTCCAACAACGCAGCAGCGAAGAGATTTGCGATTAGATAAATATAAATAAATGACGAATATGGATGTTAAAACGTATAGCTAATTTAACTGCTACATAGACATTTAGAATAATTTTACTAATACGTAAATTAAATATTTTCCGTGACATTCTGTGATCGTTTCTATGGAGATACAACCTGCAAATGTCTGCACACTGCAGCGTATTAAAAAAAAAAAAGCAAAACTGAAACAATTCGAAAGTGACAGGCTACTTCACGTGTAAGCCTCAACTAATAGACTCGCTAAAAAATCAATAAAAGTACAACATTAATACAAAATGCAGAAATTCTTACATACAGTACGCCCATAAATGTTTGTAATTGAATTTATTAATAACTTTATAAAGTAATTCTCGCGAGATACTCTGATTAAATACCCCTCCTGAGGCGCGAAGCTATCGAACTTTTTGGGATACTTAAGTTTTATCTCCCTTAAACTCCCTCGTGCGTGTGTTGGCAATAAGCTCACTAGCCACTTCGTGGCTCAGGATCTTAATAATTAGCCAATACAAACACTCATGACTTTAATGGGCGCAAAACTTTCGTGATCCAAAAAATTATCGATAACTATACCCTTCCACTCGGGATATTAGCAACGAAAATTCACTGTAAAAGCTGAGATTCGAATCGGTGGTTTTGTTTATCTTCTTTGTGAAGCCCAGACTAGAGAGAAGGAAATTTGAAGCGACACGGCTCGTTAACAGAGCATCGTTAACCGAGCTCTTTAATCAAAAAATGTGTACAGTCACAAGTAACTGATGTAGAGTTCGTAGACTGATACTTATGCAGGGCCCCTACAACGGGGGGGGGGGCAAGTCAGGTGGACCCACTGCACCCAGGCCCGGTCACTCGAGGGGCCCGCGCGGCCTAAAAAAATTTTTGTTTGCAATTGTGTGTTTTGACGACTGTGAGTAATGTACTCGATTTGCACGCATTGTGGATTTTTTTTTATACTCCCAACAAACAACTCCAATCCAGCGGCAACGAGCACGGAGCAGGAGAATGCGAGCCTTTCAGCTTGTTAGGCAGTGAAGCCTTCAAACGTAAGCAGTCCGGATTAATGAATGAACCAATCCGTTATGCACAATTATGGCAAACGAATATTATAACATAGTGTAACCTTTTTACGATTTCAGTCGGGGGAGAAGGGCCCGCTGTTGTAGTTAGTCCCAGGCCCGTAACTTTGATATGGGGCCCCCTGTCGTTGGCGCACCATACTCACCTTGCATAGAATAAGATTTCATCTGTCACATGGCCAACCATAACGTCAAATTTATATAATTTTGACGATCAAGAGTGTCGAACAACTCGCTGCAGCTACTATCACCATGGACTTATATACTATCACACTACACCATGTTTACAAAGTAACTTGCAGGGTGCCCAGGAAACAAGTACCACAAGCGATTAGACGCACAAGTAGTTAAGGGTACTATTTTAGCAGCTTAATATGGCGTTATGTACGGCTCCTAACAGAAATCAATACTAAACTTCGGTGCACAAACCTCTTCCTAACTAATTCAATGCTATTAGAGATTTTTCAGTCTGTAACAGTTCCAATGCAATTCGTGTTTGAAGATTGCAAATTTTCTCCGTAACAGATTTCAATGCTGAGGGGGAAAGCCTAGCATAACGTTGTTGTGTGCAGATTAGTATTGAGCTAACGCTCGCCAATGTTGAGCGCGACGTTGTTGTGTGCAGATTATTATTGAGCTAACGCTCGCCAATGTTGAGCGCGGCGTAACAGATTTTCAATGCTGTGTGAGCTCACATGTCGTGTTGTGCGCACGATAGCATTGAGGCCCCCGCAGGCTAGAGTTCTGCGCGCGAGGTGTGCCTATGCAGGAGGAGGGAAAGAGGCATGGAGCGAGCGCTTGGCTATAGTTTTAAAGATATTTTGTTGCAGCCAACTGCTGTCAAACAAAATTGTCTATAAGGAAAGGCAATTTGTTGATAACTATAACGCTTTTTAATCTAGATTCTATTATTAAAAATGGAATGCTTCTTCCATTTTCGCGATGTTATAATCCCAGTACTAGTGTTGGGTACGGCTTCAGCTTGTGCTGAAATCGATGGGTTAGGGCTACTTTTTTGTCAAATCCGAGGGTGGGTAGGCCTACTTCCGTACCAGTTTATGATACATCATTCGAATCTACTTCCCCCATTGGACTCGTTGCTCTCTTCCGACGAAATCGATGGGCCAAGGCTGGCTATATCACCAATTTCCGAAGTTGTATCTGACTCACCCCTTCCTCTCGACGACGGACTAAGGCTGGCAACGCTATCAATTTGGTCGTTTCCAGAATTCTACTCCACGGCCGAACCGAGCTCGCTTGCCGACGCAGGGCTGTAATCCATGCCACTTAGTTGAAAATAAACGGACTGAATAGATTTCTTCCACTGGGAACGTAGGCTAAATAATAATAAAAAAAACAAAAAGAATATTCATAGGATACGCCTCTTTCTAGCCTTAAGGCTATGAGCGGCTTCCTTTTACTTGTCCTAATTTATCTAGAAAAGTTTGCGAATGGGCGAGTGTATTATTTTTTGCTCATTAGTTTTGTGTGGGTGTAACGTTTTTCCCCCTTACGCCATGAGCGAAGTAAAGTTATTCACCTCCCAGTTTTTAAGTATATATGCAAAAAAAATGTTCCCACCCAAAAAAATTAGCGTAGATGGAGGCCTGTAGTTTTTTCTTTTAGCCAAGATGCTATATAATTAACCAACACGGGCGCGGTCGTTTTTCACGACGGCTTGGCAGGACGGACCTCTAACCCCCTCAGGCGTTCTTTTCTGATACTCGAGTAAATTGCACACTCATCCTCCCCTTCTCCTTTAAACGTATTCAACTCCACCTACACCCACGAAATTAACATTACATAATTACAGCGCCGATATTTTATACATGTCGTGGGACAGAAAAAAATAAGCCGCCGCTTTTTAGTATATACTAACTTCTCGAATCCACCTGCACCCAGCAAATTAACATCGAAATGTTACATAAATATAAGGTTGAGGCAAAGCTTATATTTTATGACTGTCATAGATTACAAAAAAAAAATAAGGCGCCGCTTCTTATCATGCAAGGCTGTTCTCAAACCCACCTGCACAACTGTAATTAGCATAAGAATGTTGTATAATTTCGTGGGAACCACTCAGCCTCCGAAGGCAAAGCATGCATTTTATGCATGACAGGCTACATAAAAAAAAATAACGCGTCACTTTTTAGCAGGCATTAGCCTCAGGCTATCACGCTCTGTTGCCTGATTGGTTAGCTATGTACAGAAAATATGTATTAGCTTTAGGGCTAATAAGCCTCCATATTAGGCAATGAATTCTGTCCTGTTCATTTCATTGGTCAGTAGGCACATTTTTGCGTACGGGCCGTCCATATAAATACCACTCAACATTCGCCGTGCCGCAACCTCAGTTCATTTTCGCTCGAGACAACGAACCAGCTCATCTGAATGTAAGTACCGAGTCATTTTTAATAGTAGGCATTCTTAGTTTTAAAATTTATAAAGTTTAATATTTTTTTATTCAGGCCTAGTACGTTAGCGCTGTATTCTAAAATAAGTACGGCTGTTTTTCCCCATTTCTTGCTATATTTTAAAATAAGCATGTCTGTAGAGCCCTCGTTTTTCCTTTTCTCACAATAATTAAGAGATTTTTTAGCATGTAATGTTAAATGAACGTGAAGTATTAGGCCTTAGCACTCGCAATGTTATTGAAGTTTTTAACTTTTTCCCTCTTTTTAATAGAAAATATCACCTCTTACCAAACTCAATGGCAGATGTAAAGCAGCTAATGCCGAGCCTAAACCCAAAGGTTGATGTAAAACAACGCATTATTTATTTAGGCAATGACGTGTTCGCTCAGGCTTCATCATTCATGAATAAGCCATATATTCACGTCCGGAAAATGATCGTACCATGTAACGAATTAAGTCCATCGAAAATAGGCATTACTTTCGATACAATTGCTTGGGAATCCTTTATTCAGCAAAGAGATGCTTTGAACGCCATTTTCTTAAACAAAGAAAGTAATAATGCGTTCACAAAGTCGTGGTCGTTTGGAAAACGACTTAATCTTATTTTGAATCGTCACTCAAATTTTTATAAAACCACGGCGATTTTTTGCCGCGATGACGGTAGAAATATAGTACTCGATCAGGCCCAACTTGCTGGTTTGTTGAACTATCAACATTCTATTACGGAGAGTCTTAACGAAATTGTTGCCAAACTCAACACTTCCCAAGTTTAAAATGCATTTATTTTCTCTCTCTCTTTTCGCAGCTTAATGGCTACCAATTGTTTTGCACTCTCAGGTCTGAATACGTTACGTGTAACACCTGACGCAACTGGCATAAAAATCGTTATAGGCAAGCCGGCCAAAAATGTAACGATTACTCAACAGGAATGGATGTCGCTTATAAATAAAATATACCATCGCGAGGCCGGACAGCAACTAGATTTGAAGACTGGGGAGTTGCATTGTAAATTAGTGAGCGAAGATATTATTTCTTTGAGGGCTAGAGACAATGCAATTGTTCTCACTGAATTGGATTTTCTACACTTCTATTATTTACTGCCGGCAGTAAGCGATACAATCGCGGCTCTCCATCGCATAATAATGAACACAATGAGTGGTGTTTCTCACTCTGATACGAAGTCAACGCACGTCCATTTTCCTGCCTTCTCTACCACCCCAGTTACTTCACAAAAGCGGAAGGAAGCCTTTACATCGAAACAAACAAAAAAAATTAAGTTTTGCGCAGAATTCCCTCCACTGAGTGGCATTGAAACGGTGGAAGGAAATAAAATCGAGAAAAAAAGTACAAAATACCAACAGGACCAAGAAGCGGTACATTCTACCAGTGGCAACAACCTTCTTAACAGACGTAAGCATTAAATCACCACTCACGAAAGTGTTTTATAGCCTAGAGTGCAAAACAGTTATAATTTTTCTTCCTTTTTTCTATTTTTTTTC